>JBBPDC010086156.1:0-10152 GCA_037974485.1 Hemigrammopetersius urotaenia
TGTGTGTGTGTGTGTGTGTGTGTGTGTGTGTGTGTGTGTGTGTGTGTGTGTGTGTGTGTGTGTGTGTGTGTTTTTGTGTTTGTGTGTGTGTGTGTGTGTGTGTGTGTGTGTGTGTGTGTGTGTTAAACTTGGCACCAGGAGGCAGTGGATACTCTAGGCTGCTTTATTCTGCTTTATGAGGGACTGATTAGTGATCACCTGAAACTGTTGCACATCATAGCAAAACAGGGGGGAGGAGGGGAGGAGTTATAGAGTCTGATACAAAAAAGCAGTACATTTTGCCTTAATGTGTGAGTGCATTAGCTTAACCATTTCTAGACCTTTCTTCAAGGAAATCTGTTGTTTACAGCCAGCATCCAGTACCTGCTTCAGCTGAACATTAAATCAGGAGCTGATGGTGGAATTCACACTTCTAAATGAATGACTTCACTGAAAACAAGCAATCCCATTTATATTTACTGTATGTGTGTTCATATGTATTCATTCTAATGTTATCATAGATTAAACACGTTTAAACTGTGGTGGAGAAATGTTATCTTTATTAATGTTTCCTATACATATTAAATCATTATTTCTCATAAGGGTTTATATATATTAGCGAGTTCAAACACACATGTAATCATTAAGAAACCTTTTAGTTCCTTTAATCCTGTAACCTAAGTTTTATATGTTCTCTGTGAGGACTGTCTTCTCTGTATCTCTGATAGAAGGACAGGGTGACCCAACTGGAATGGGAACAGAGTAGATACACAGTCTTTGTTTTGACTAACCTAACGACAACGATATTACACCCACACACACACTCACACACACCCACATTGCTTACTGCTAGATAAAGTGGTGAACACGCGCTTAAGTTTCAGAACAACTCCTCTGTTAGACCTGTTCTGACTTGCTGCAAGAAATAAATATACCTTTATCATTTTATTACGTCTCGTGGTGAACTTCCTTTTATTAGAGTTTATCGAAGTCCTTATTGGGAATTTCTTTGACAAACTGTGTTTACTTCTGCCTAGTTTTGGATTAGACTGGTTTTGGAGTAGACTGGTTTTGGATTAGACTGGTTTTGGAGTAGACTGGATTTGGATTAGATGGTTTTGGAGTAGACTGGTTTTGGAGTAGACTGGTTTTGGAGCAGCTCCAAATTGGACAGTGTGGAACTGTATGCCTGACCTTCAACTGCATTTTAGCTGCAGCAGGTGAAGTGAAGTGAAGTGGTGAACGTCTGTCTACACAGAGGAGGGTGTTAAACATCTTCTTTTTATGGTTTTGGACAGTCACTGTTGTTAAACGCTGGGATGTTATTGCACTTATAAGAAAAACAGTGGTAATATTAAGTAATGAAAAAGTAATATGTGACCTGATCTGGCAAAATGAGTCACAGTGACCCAAAGCTGAGGTTTTGGAATCATTGAAAATATGAAAAAATTAGCTTAAAAATTTTATCTTGGTCAAAGCTGTATCTTAAACGGTTATCAAGTTACAATCACTTGAATTATGGTCTCGCAGCACCATTTTCCAACTGAAAAACTAAGAAAATCACATTTAAAGTTTTTTGTTAGTTTTTGTATCCATAGCATCCAAAGAGATGCACCCAGTACTCAACAACAAAATTTTACTACAGGCTTTTAGATACTTAGAAAAACATATTAAATCAGACTGAAGCTCCCATTATTTGAAAATATTTATTCAATACTTATCAAATAATTCATATTTTAAGTACATTTTCGCAATTATTAATTTTGAAGTGAAGTGAAGTAGTGAACATCTGTCTACACAGAGGAGGGTGCTTAACATCTCCTTTTTATGGTTTTGGACAGTCACTGTTGTTAAACGCTGGGATGAAAGCGCAGAGGTTGCCAGGCAGGTCAAGGGAACTGATAAGAAAAGAGAGGAATATCACTTAGAGAAGGGCTATAATGCCAGTTTTGCCTGAGTTCTATCAGCCCTTCTGTCTTTCAGTGATCGAAAACATCACGAACTTCCACATTTATTGGTATCATGTCTTCCATCAGATCTCAAAACCACGAACCTGAGGGCAATTTGCCTCCATTTGTGACTCCACTTGTTTTAACCCTTAGAAGAAGCTACTTATTTGGAAGTCCTCCCGGTTTGTGCTGAGCTTTGTCTGGTGTTCCTGTGTCACATAGAACCAAAGTTATTGTAATTTAAAAACATGTAATAATAATAACCACTACCGGGACGTCACACACAAATGACCATAAAGAAAAAAAAGAATGAATTTCTTTTGTTTTAGGTCATAAAAACAAACAAAGAGCAGCAGAGCAGCGAGAGTCTTACACTGTTTATATTTACTGAAATCAGAGGTTAAGGGTTAAGGGGTTCACATTGTATCATACTTGGGGTGTTTTTCATGGTTTTATGAGCAGTCATAATTTATAATTTCATAACCATTATCTCTTTCATCCTTAGAATTAAACAGGCTGTTTTCGTTACTGTGTCTTTAGAGCTGATGTATGTAAATGAGCTCTGTTCTGATTGGCTGCCCTGTTTTGTGCCTCATTTGAAAAGAAGGCCTGGCTGACACCCTCCTTCTTGCTTGAATGGGTGGAGCTACAGCTGAATAGGCAGGTTGTTTTTGGAGACATCACAAAAGAGTTAGTTGAAAATGAGTTTTTGCAGCTTTGATCTATAGAGGGAAAAAAGTGACTGAACTACCCTTCTGTCTCTCTCCTTCTCTCTCTCTCTCTCTCTCTCGCGTTCCCTCTCTCTATCAGTCTCTCTTGTTCTCTCTCTCTCTTCTCTCCCGCTTTTCCTCTCTCTTCTCTACCTCTTTTTCTCTTTCTCTTTTGCTCTCTTTTCTGTCTTTCCCTCTCTTTCACTCTCTCTCTCTCTCTCTCTCTCTCTCTTCTCTTCTTCTCCCTCTCTCTTCTCTCCCTCTTTTTCTCTCTCTCTCTTTTGTGCTCTTTTCTGTCTTTCTCTCTCTCTCTCTCTCTCTCTCTCTCTCTCTCTGTGTCTTTCTCTCTGTCTGTCTCTCTCTCTCTCTGTCTTTCTCTTTTCTCTGTCTTTCACTCTCTATCTCTCTGTCTCTTTCCCTCTCTCTTTCTCTCTCAGGTATTATGGTATCGAGTGTCTGTGTAAAAGAGTGTATTGTGTGGGTCAGTGTTCTCTCGGTCCGCAGCCAATCCAGTCTGCCCTCCTCCCCCGTCTCTCTCACCTGCTCCAATCAGAGACGAGTCTGGAAGTGAGCAGTGCAGGTTCCACCCCTCCTGAACTTGTATCAAACAGAAACAGAAGGATGGATCAGAAGTAGGGAGACCTGCACTCGTTTGGAGATCCAGGATGTGGAGTGTGGAGGAGTCTGCACTGAGGTTTGGTTTGATCTTTCAGAGAAAGTGGTGACATTTAAATGGTACTGAGACCCCAGACTGGGAGAGGGAGTCAAGTTAACATGCATATCAGTACAACAGCTGATTAGATTGATATGCACGTTTGTATTGATGTGTATTGTGACTTACAACCTCAAAACATATGGGGATTTTCTACAGTTTTTTACATATCAAGAATGTTTTCATCTCTGGATGTTTGGTAAGATTTACGTTCATGTGAGTTGTTCTTTTATTGCAGATTCATCTACACTCATTTCTAAAAGATTTGGACAAAACATTACTGAGAGGAAAACACTAACAGATGTAAGTACAAGTGTGAATTTCCCAACTGTCTAGAACCAGTGTTTACCCTCAGACCGGTATATACCAGTGTAAAACAGTCTAGAACCAGTGTTTATTCTCCTACATGCTTGGCCGCTCTCTGGAACCCCTCTTATCTGCAGGTTTTCCCCACATGAGTTTTTTCTGTTTGTTTCTAAAACCTAAAATAAAATAAATTTGTTCATTTATGGTTATTTGCGAGTGACTCCATTTTTAAACCCCCAGTAGTGATTATTATTATTATTGCATGTTTTAAATTACAACAACTTTGTTGGCAAAGGAACACTAACAAAACTCAGCATGACGTCTGACACCTTGAGCATCAACAGAAACCAGGGGAACTTTCATATAAGGACTTTTTTTTACCTTATGATCACAATTGACCTTTTGTTGCGCTTCCGGCACAACAAAATCCGTTCTGCTCATGTTCTAAGAGTTAATATAATTGTTTTCTCCTTTTTTAAATGCCTGTTCTAGGGGCATCAGGACAGTGCACAGTAAGTTGTGTGATGCGGGGGAGGTTGATAGCAGTGCTTTGCGTCATGACTCCAGTTTCCTACAGCACTCTGTGCTGTTCTTTTTATTTTATGGTAGTCATTTGAAGACAGATTGTTAGATAGTAAATGAGGTGGGGAGAGGATATAAAGTCATTGTGTAGCAATTAAGACAAGATACAGTGATACGGAAGATGCACTGGTACACAGCCTAACAACATCAACATTAACTTTTAACAAGGCATCTGTGAAAGATGACATTTCCACTAATGAGTTACAGTTTGAGTTAATGTTTTATATCATGTAAGATGCGAGTAAAAGGAGATGTTCTGAAGCAGACCAGTACAACCTTCATGTTTTGCAGACACGATGGATGAAAAGGATCTGAAGAAACGGAAGGACGCTCGCAATGGCAGCGTCGCATGCAGCTTGGATTCCAAAAATAAGCCAAATGAGGAGGAAACCAAAGTCACCATGCTGCAGAAAGAGGTGAGTAAGCCTGAGAGAAGTGGAATCCCAACTATTTTCTCACGATCATTAGTTTTTGTTCTACAGACTGTGCTTGTCTGTCTGCGGGTCTCCTGGTACCACCTGTCTCCAGCCCCTCACTATAATCCCAGACTGCTTTAGGTTTAGAAACAGTTCATTTTTATCAGCATTCATAGAAGAACCACTTTTGGTTCCCTGTTGAGTGGTTTCAGCTTATGTCTTCAAAGAACCAGCAACTGCAAGGGTTCTATAAGGTTCCAAACAAGATTCTTCTATAGCATTCCTCCAAATGGCATCTTTTTTTAAGAGTGTGTTTAAAAACGGTGGTTTTAGTGTTCATTGAATTCTATTAAAACAACTGTGGTAAAAATAAACATTTTTACAGGAGCATCCATGTCAGGGTTTGGGACCATAGGCAGTTTTAAAAGTTGACATTTTCATTAAATATCTAGCTCTTAGATATTAAGATATTAACATTATATTGTTAATAATGTAATATAAACAATGATTTTGTTCTTTAAATCTGTGGGTATTTTAGGATTAAGGGTTGTTTCCATTTGCACTAGAGGGGTGGAGGTAGCTCAGTGGGTAGGATACTTGCTTCCAGAACCAAGAGGTCATGGGTTCGAATCCTACCTTCAGCAGACCACCACTGGGTCCCTGAGCAAGACCCTTAACCCTAAGTTGCTCCAGGGAGAGACTGTCCCCTGTAGGTAGGGAATGAAAGTCGCTTTGCATAAAAGCGTCTGATAGATGCCGTAAATGTAAATGGGGTAAAAATGCCTCAAGGTGTTTTTACATGAGTTTAACAAAAGTCTGAAAAGTGTTTGGAATTATTTAGTTTTCAAACTAAAAAAAGAAAGAAAATGTATCTTTCTCCATAGATTTTACTCATGGTTGCTACTGTAGTCTTTCATTGCTTATTTTAATGTTTGGACCTTCCCACGGAACTGCAGCAGAGCTTCAGCTTGTGTGCACTGGCTATAAGGAAAAGAATAACATTTTCCTATTATTGTTTGATGGATCCATTTGAATCAAAATCAGAAAATATTACTGGTCCTGGAGGAAATTAGCTTATTTCTTATTTGTGTTCTTCCTGCAATCTCAGCTTTATAATAAAAATGAACTGCACTGACCTAATTGTGACAAGACAAATACACTGCCAGTCAAAGGTTTGAACACGTCTTGTCATTCAACAATTCAACAATGATGATGAAAACATCACCTATTGCTCTGATCACAGCTTTGCACACTCTTGGCATTTTTTTCAATCAGATTAATGATGAATCGACCTGGAAGGGTATTTAATTAGTGGAGTTTCTCTCCTTCTTGATGTGTTTGGGATCATCAGTTGTGACGGTCGGGTTGGTCCACAGTTAGTGATCCTGTTCCACTACGGTTCTACTGCACATTATGGCAAGAACCACTTAACTAAGTAAAAAAATAACAGTCCATCATTACCTTATTACAGAACAGATTCTGGTTTCTTTAACTCTTTTTTGTTTACTGCATAATTCCATGTGTCCCTTCATCATTTTGTTTGTTTTCAACATTAATCTACAATGTGGAAAATAATAAGAACAAAGAAAACACATTGAATGCGAAGGTGTGTCCAAATTTTTGACAGTAGTGTAGTGTAACAATCTTTATCCTGTCATTAAGCACAATTATTATGTAATACTGTTGTGTCAGTAACTGAAGTAAAACCATTACTGGAGTAGGACAGAAAAATTGATACATCCTGCTTATCAGTTTGTCTGCTATCATGATGCATTGATCAATCAAAATGTTGGCCCCAGCCCCAATCTATTTATGGTTCATGTGCTTTGAAATGTTAACCTTGGATTTTAGTTAAGTTACCTATTGTGTGTTCTTGTGTTAGGTGGGTCTGATAAGTGGAATCTGCCTGATTGTGGGGACAATGATTGGCTCAGGCATCTTCATTTCTCCCAAAGCTGTGCTTGTGGGTACAGGAGCGGTGGGGCCGTGTCTGTGTGTGTGGGCAGCTTGTGGGGTACTGGCCACTCTCGGTAAGTGAAGAACGACTGCCACAACTTCCCTATTCTGCCAAATGAGGGCAGGTGTTTATTTTCAAAACCAAAAATAAAGCAGGCATGCGGGCCAGAGACTAATACAAAACAAGGGAGTCAGGAGAAACACAAAGATCCAGAATGATGGTGGACCAGCAATACAAACAGGAACACAAACCCTTTAAATACACAAACCCCACACCCAGCTGTGACTCATAACAAATGAAAACCCATACCCTTCAAAAGAAAAGCCCCAAAACATATGTAAACATAAGTGTGTGAGACCGGATTCTCTTTCGTTACTGCCAGCCATGCTCTGTTTTTTTAACACACCCATTCCCTGACAACTTCGACAGGCCATAAACTGTGGAGAGAATTGAGTCAAAAACTCTGTTACTGCACTGAGATACACTGGAACATCAGAACAAGCTGCAAGTTCTGTACCATCACAATACAGTTTCAATACAGAACTGTTCCTGTAGACCTGTGGAAAAGGGCCTTTAGTCAGAAGTACCTAAAAAATAAAATAAAAAAACACTTCTAATCTTATGACCTTTCAAGATATTATATGATGCATTATCATACATAAAGGTCGTTCAACATATTTAACAGGAATAAAGAAAGAAACAGAAGATAATAAAAGAATACATGGAAAATTAATAAATGATGACTGAAAGTGTAATAGACAATTTAAAAGAAAGCAGAGGAGAATAGGTTAATGAATTTAGTGTACATTATGAAACAAGTCAAGTCAAGTCTATGGGGCCTCTGGTGCCCTAATGGTTAGGGAGTTCGCCCTAAGATCAGAAGGTTCTTGGTTTGAATTCCAGGACTGTTAGTGGCACCACGTCCCCACACACTACTGCCCCTTGTTGGTGGCAGACCCTTGCTTCACTTGATGATTGGTAGCCTAGTGGTTAGGATCCTTGCCTCTGGAGGTCATGGGTTCGAATCCTACCTTCAGCAGACCACCACTGGATTCTTGAGCAAGACCCTTAACCCCAAGTTGCTCCAGGGAGACTGTCCCCTGTAGTTCGCTTTGGATAAAAAAAATATCTGATCACTTTGGACACAAAAAAATATCTGATAAATGTAAAAGGGTTACATACAGAGAAACAATTTCACTCTGTTCAAGCATGTCAATAAGGAGTCAGTTTCCTTCAGCCATATAACCCATTATCATATACAAAGGTCATAAAGTTCTCAAGGACAACATTATAAAACAACTGTCAAATGAAATAAAATTCTACAAAGACCTTAAACCTCCATATAGGTTCAACTGTAGTATTTTAAATACAAACAAAACTGTCTGAATCCTCACCATATAATGAAGATCCACTCACGATGCCATCTGTGTGAAGAGTCATGACCTACAGGGAGTCATTCAGGATTCAATTCAATTTTCCGAATTTTTCAATTCAGTTTTATTCATTCATAGCGTTTTTTTTTTTTACAACCAATGTTGTTACAAAGCAGAATAATAATCTAATAATCTAAAACAATGGTAATATGATGTTTGTGAAGATTATTTGTATGATACAATTGATTTGAATGGGTGGTTCATTCCAGAGCGCAGGTTTATTCACACTTATGACAGATAATTATGCAAGTTACTCATCCACACAAACGTCAACCTTCATGTTACAAAGATTAGATCAGAGTGAAAAATTCAGAAGAACGGACTGCAGCCTAGCTTTTACAAGACAGCTTTTATGGGACACGCTGTAGGAGCAGGGTTTGGTCGAGATCAGTATATTTTCTATAATTTATTATATTTTCATACAGCATTCTTCCAGCAACTTCCAGCTTTCCAAATTTCAACTTCAAAGGGAGAAATGAAGTTAAAGAGGGGTTTAATCCCTGTTGATAATGCAAAGAGACAAGTATTCAGGTTCAAGTTCCACGTGTCTTTATGGACTGGTAATATACAGTTTTGTAAGTGCAAAAAAGACATAACAATGACAATAAAAATGATAGCAGTTATAAAAAACAATGGCATTTTTACAGACATTGGTGATAAGACTGCAGCAGTAGAGGAAAAGTGAGCAAGCACACAGTTTCTAGGAACTGGGCATCACTTTAATGGAAAACAGATTTGAAGCAGCAATGCCGCCAAAAACCCAGTAAAATCAGGGAAAAAATCAAATAAGCTGCAGATCATTAATTAAACACTGTGGAAAATACTGGGAGTTGGTCCTGTGATCAGAAGATGGGTGGGTTCGAATCTCAGAACTGCTAGTGGCACTACTGATGTTCCCTTGAGTTCCTGGCTGCCCCCTGCTTCACTTGGTGAATGGGAGAAAGAATACAGAGAAAGAATTTCACACTGTATGCTCTGGTGTGTTCACATATGACAAATGTTCACTTTTGTACTTAATAACATTACATGTATCATTTAAAGATCAGGCATTTCACATTTCCAGATCACTGTTATCTTGCCAGCGAATATTATAAAGAACTATAATCATGAATAAACTATTAGTAATCAATTAATAATGAATTACTACGGCACTACATAAATACAATCATTTGTAAGCCAGCAAAGAAATATGTGACTGATGTAATTATAGAATGTGATTGTAAGTTATTTGGTAATTAACTGTTTGTTGACTAATTAATTAAATTGTAATCTTTCAATATATTTCTCTATATATTTGAAACGTCTATATGAGAGATGATGATGTATAAACATGTACTGAATTCTTTCCATAACTGGGTTTAATAAATGTTTTACTGCATGTTATAATATGGTAAATATTTATTTTATTTTCTTAATACTCTTCCATAGTGACTAAATGAATAACCATGACGGACAGAGTAGCGTATACAAACTTCAGCTACTTAAATGAACAATTAACCATTTTCAAAGTACTGAATCTGTATTCATATTTGCTTTTATGACTATGCTTATGACTATGATTGACAATGATTAAGTCATTTTTGAGAGCATGACCCTCACTCAAACTGCACCCCCATAAAAAATTTCTCTGGGGCTTGTGAGGAATCAATACAGACCAGTTCTGTGATTTTTAACACACTGATATAAATCATCTACTACAGGATTTCAAAAAACACATGATGGTGACTCTAAACAGTATAATAAAAACTAAAACAACCATTATTTAATTCAATTAAAAAAGGAACTCATCTTGTGTTTAATCAGCTTTGGGGCTCGAATTAGAGCTTAATTCAGTGTCAGAATCACTGGTGTAAAAGTCAAATTTGTAACAAGAGTCAGTTTGAGTCATTAAATTTATGACGAGTCTCACTTGAGTCCAAGTAAAATGACTTGAATTCAAATGTTATATTGTTTTATTACAGGACTGCAAAGAGACCTAATTTTTTCATATTTTGTTTCCAGAGATCGAGAGGTTTTTGTATTTTAATGTAGTCTTGAGGAACAGTTCTCCAGGCTTCCTGAAGGACTTTCAGAGCCTCTCATTTTCAGTCCAGTCCCTGAACCTGACC
>JBBPDC010086177.1:0-10152 GCA_037974485.1 Hemigrammopetersius urotaenia
CTTGTGTGAGTGTGCAGTCGTGATGTGAACAATTTCCTCCGGGATAAATAAAGTTCTCTGATTCTGATTCTGATACCAGCACGCAAGTTATATTATGATCACATACAGGCCTTGGAGCACAGGGTTAAAATACTGACAACAGTATGTTCTCATTCTCTGTCCCATTCATTTCCATTACCTGCAAAAGGTTTAAACATCACACTGTACAATTGTTCATTTTCCAGTAAACATTTAGAACAAATGCCAAGCCATGCTGCAATCTAGTTCTAGAGATATTGAATTTGTTTATCCAAAACTAATGCCCATATCTCATCTGTTTTAGCTTAGTGAGGCATTACTGTATTGACTATGCAGGGATAAAAGTCAGTCTTTATCACACAGTAATCAAACATGCATCACTATGTCATTACATATAGAAAATATACTTATTATATGTCCCGATCTCTACATTTTATTAATGTTTATGTATCATATTGACAGATCTGTAAAAGAAAAATACTGGTTGTCAACATCAGCATACTATTACCATTCTGGTGCACGGTACATGTTTTCCTTTTTTGTTTTCTTTGAAATCAATTTTTCCAACCTCTGCATGACACGGATCCTCCTGACATTGAAACATAGCTAAATGCAACATGACAACTTTAATGGTCAGAAACCGTGTTACTGCAATGTCACTTGCTTTAATATAAGTTTAAACTTAATATCAGCCCTTTCAAACCTGACCCCAAACTCTCATCCGAATCCAACCTCCATCTTTATTCTTGTATGCTTCATTATATAGTGTGTTCGCAATTTACACGAGACTGAAATAACCACAGACCAGTTACACAGGGATGATCACTAGGTGCTGTTTTAGTGATTTTTGTAATATAAGGCAATGACACTGCAAGGGCTCTATATCCCTCTGGGGATAAGGGCTTGATCTCAGAGGAACGAGATGGTTAATCTCTAACATTTCCTCTGTCCCCTAAACAGCTGGCAGATGGCAGGACAGGAGACAAAGCACAGACGTCACACAGACCCACCAGGAGGGAGTAAGAATAAGGTGAATTATTGTGCTCTCAGCATCATAAAAATGATGTAAAACAATGTTACTTCTGTAGGAAAAGGACATCGCCAAGCAGGCATTGAGACGTACTGGTAGTAAAGACAGCTAAATCTATGGGATAGGGGGTTAATAATAATAATATAATAGTAATAATAATAATAATAATACATTTTTATAGACATATTTCAAGGAACTCAGACACCCTACAATACATAGTTAAATCAGTAGTGTAACAAGACATAAAATGTATAAGGTGTGAAGATGTGTGACTGTGTGTGAAGGTGTGCGACGGTGTGCGACGGTGTGTGTGAAGGTGTGCAGATGTACGACGGTGTGTGTGAAGGTGTGCAGATGTACGACGGTGTGTGTGAAGGTGTGCAGATGTACGACGGTGTGTGTGTGAAGGTGTGCAGATGTACGACGGTGTGTGTGAAGGTGTGCAGATGTAGATCTATTGAATCGCAAACTATGACATAAACAAGTGTAGGACAAAACATCTTCAGCCCATTCTGGTGATGTGTTAGCAGAACATCATGACTATGGTGATCGTGCTTTTAACGCACGTGGGCAATAATCCAAAGAGGCAGCATACCAGTGTCCCGCATACGGGTGTCCCACGTATTGGTGGCCCTCGCCTACTCTCCTTGCTGTTTGAATTTTGCGTGCTGTCTCATTTATAAATACATGATTTCATGTTGTACTTTTATTTGTTGGTCAGTTGATGTAGGTCATAGCAGCACACGCACTATGAGATGGTCATCGTAAATTTCTGAAATGGTCAGAAGATAATTGCAGACTGTCTTTGGTCACCGTGGCAACTGGCGTCTTTAAACCTCTCTCACAGTACGAAGGAAGACCGGTGTTTTGGAGCCATGACCAAAGAAATCAACATGATTTTCATGAAACCCCAAAATCATACATGTACACCAGGCATAAAAGCACAAGTTTGCTTAAGCTGTTGAAATATGTGAAAGTAAAAAGGGTCAGTCAGATAAACAAGGAAATGATTACACAGCAAGTATTTAGTACACTGTACTCAGAAGGTACATATTTAATGTGCATCAGCTAGCTCCAGACAGGTGTCAGGGACCAGTTTTCATCTCCCATCCTCCAAGAGACTGAGGGCTAGCTGATGGGCCGTGGCCCAGACACAGATGGCCTAACAGTGGGCCTCAGCCACTCTCCCGCATCGCCTGGTCTGAAGCTCAGAGCGTCCATCTGTCGAGTCTCTAGTGAAAACCCGCAAGCAGGGGATTTGCTTCACCATTAACTCAGTGATCTTCAGCTAACCCCCTCTGGCTTCACCACAACCCTTCTCCTCCCTTGGTGGTTTGTTTACGGCACAGACTTAGTGTTTACAGCATCAGCCAAGCCTAATTGTAGTTTTGCTCCCAAATCACACACTTCTATACTTAACATTACTACATTACTGAAATTATTTCTAATCATTGTTAAAAAGTGTGGGGACTATAGCCATAATCCCAGAAATGATATTTTGTGGAATGTTTTGTGCCTTGTAGTTCTGTTTTAGCGCTCAATCTTATGAACGTAAGCTACTAAAAAGGTTGTATAACTGGCAATGTCGAGGTGGTTTTGTATGAAAACCATGCACCATGAGGACAGCTGTCAATTAAAACCCACAATATAAGTCAGAATTACCAATGCTGAAAAGGGCAAGCAAGATGGGGTTAACATCTTATTCTAATTTTCTGTTTCACCTGTACAGGCACCAGTACACTCCATGGACCAAAGTATTGGGACAGACCTGTTTTTTAGGGTTTGGACTAGGCCCCTTACTTCCAGTGAATCTTAATGCTTCAGCACACCACGAAATGTTGCACATCACCATGCTTCCAACTTTCTATTCCAGAATGACATAAAGGTTCAAAAGGTTGGAGGAGTTTGGCATTGAAGAACTTTACTGGCCCGTACAGAGCCCTGACCTCAACACCTTTGGGATGAACTGGAACAGATCTTGCGAGCCAGACCTTCTCATTCAACATCAGTGTCTGACATCATAAATGCTCTATAGAATGAATGGACACAAAGTCCCACAGAAAACTTTAAATAAAACTTGTGGAGAGCCTTCTGAGAAGAGTCGAAGCTATTATAGCTGCATGGTGGCGACCAACTCCACGTTAAAGTCTACGTATTTGAATGCAGTCCTTGTTGGCGGGATGGTCAGGCGTCCCAATACTTTTGTCCATGTAGTGTATGTGCTGCATCATTTAAGGTGGAACGGAAAATTACAATAACAAGCTGGACGAATAGTAAAGAAAATGAAGTCCTGAGCAGAAAAAACACAATACACAAGAGGTCAGGGCTCTGGCTTTCATACAACACCTTGCCTGAGGGGAGCGCTTTTCATGCCCAAAGCCATTTGGTCTTAGACAGGTAGGGCTGTGTGGGGCTTGGTATCTGCTTGGACACTTCTGCCCATACGGTGTTGGGAGGCTGTAATTGAAGTTTTCCTGATAATGCGTCCTTGCGTACAAGAATGCCTCGTTAATTCGTCGGGGCATCACTGTGACACTCTAAAACAGCCAGTGAAAAAAACTTTCTGATGAATTTTAAATCGTGTCTGCTCTGAACGTACGTGTCCAAGCACAGTGGCCTGTAATGAGGCTACGTTCCAATTTGCGCCCTTGACTAGAGATCCTAGCTAGGACACATGAACGTAAACGTGTTTTTCAGAACAAGCTAATAATCAAATAATTTTAAAATACAAAACTTTTCTGTGAGGTAGTACCACATAAATCATTATTAAACAACACGCATCCTGGTAAGAGCACAGTGATCACAATGATGCTTGGCGTCCTAGTTAGGGCACAGGTGCAAACATTGGGACGCGCCCCACGGCTAATGTACTTATCCGGCAGGTACACACTGGTTTTCCTTCTGACACGCGTCGTTTAAGGTCAGAACAGCACTCTAGTCCAGTTATTTTTAATAACGTCCCACTCTAGACCCAGTAGAGATGAGAAAGTGCCCTTACCTGTTTAACAACCGCATGGATGAAAGACTCGTCCGTTCGACCACACCATCTTTGCCCGGACCCGTGTCCCTCTTATCAGCACGGATTAGAGCAGCCCCTCCTTCATCAGCGTGACATCAGAGAGGATTACACACGATGCACCAAGTGCTTAGAAATACTGCTGCACACACACACACACACACACACACACAGATAGAGAGAGAGAGAAATACTGTTGCACACACCAACACACAGAAATACTGCTGCACACGCCTACAAACATACACAGAAATACTGCTGCACACACACACAAACACATAGAAATACTGCTGCACACTCACTCACACACGCATACACACACACACAAATACTGCTACACACAAAAACACACACGCACAGTAATTCTCTTGCACACACACACACTCAAAAATATTGCTACACCCAGACCGTAGACAATGTGTTTTCGGCAGGTGTTTATTTATTTATTTGTTTATTTTTCATTTAAACGTTTAAAAGAAAAAAGGATTTCCTTTGGATCTCGCATAGTTAAGAGATTTAAGACTGCACAGCAAAACAGGACGCTCATCATTTATTCACGAATTACATTGGCCATCAACTCACCAATCACATCTCACACACACTGACTACCTTTGTTACCTTGACAACATTTGAGTTACCATGGAGCCCTCAGCACTATGGGTTGGTTTAGAGTTTTGTGTGTGTGTGTGTGTGTGTGTGTGTGTGTGTGTGTGTATTCCTTTCTTGAGGACCAAATGTTCTCAGATTGGTAGAAAAACAGACTGTGCTGCACTGCAGAAAAAGGAACATGTTGCTGGTCCTCAAAAGGAAATGTGCCGGGTTTTTTTTTAAAGTAGAAAGCCTTTTGATTACTAAGGTTAAAGTTTAGTTGTAGTATTAGTATTACTTAGCTATGAATGCCCTCATAAATACAGCAATAGCAGCAGGTGTGTGTGTGTGTGCGCTCATGCAGATTTACCTTTGTTACCGTGACAACATTTTAGTTAGCCCTCAGTGTGGCAGTTGCTTTAGAGTTGTGTGTGTGTGTGTGTGTGTGTGTGTGTGTGTGTGTGTATGAGACAGAGAGAGAGAGAGAGAGAGAGAGGGGTAGTTAAAGTACAGTTTGTACTGTTATCTTCCTATTTATGAAAGAAACCCAATTGTACACCCTAAAATTGTTCCTTAAAGGTTCTTTAGTAAAGGTAAAGGTTCTGAATAAAACCATGACCACTCAAAGAACCATTTGAATGCGGAAATGCTTCTTTACCTGGTTAAATTGCTTTTCTCCATACTGGAAAATGTATTTCTTTAAACCGCAAGACAAAGAACCTTTGTTACTACATAGAACCATAGAACTCTCTTTGGTCCTATATTGTACAATTTTGTTAGGAGTGTTATGTGCCCTGTGTATGTGTGTGTGTGCGTGTGTGCGTGTGTGTGTGTGTGTGTGTCACTGAGAATTTCATGCCTCTGTTCACAGGAATGTAGAAGCGTATGAATAATTCCTGGTCCTCCTAGAACCGGTGCTAACACTTCAGAGACCCGTATATTTTAGTGATAAATATTTGATCCATTTCCATTTGCACCCTGTGTTGCTCTTGTATCATGCGTCAGAAACACTAAAACACTAACGAGAACTCAGAAACTATACTTTGGCTGCAATGCTGATAAACGATAGAAACTCAGTTTTGTTTCTCACTTTTAAAGAGATGTGGTCAATATAAATGCTGTAGATAAATAAATAAAATTACTACCAACATAGTTTATTCATGAACACAAATTGTGGTTTGGAGTAGTAATATTGGGCATGAGAACACTATTGCACATAATAAACTATTGCACATAATGATTTTACGTCCATTAAGAAAGTGTTATAGAGTCTGATGGGTGACGGGGAGGTTTATAGGGTCTGATAGGTGACAGGGGGAGGTGTTAGGGTCTGATGGGTGACGGGGAGGTTTATAGGGTCTGATAGGTGACAGGGGGAGGTGTTAGGGTCTGATGGGTGACGGGGAGGTTTATAGGGTCTGATGGGTGACGGGGAGGTTTATAGGGTCTGATGGGTGACAGGGGGAGGTGTTATAAGGTCTGATGGGTGACAGGGGGAGGGGTTATAGAGTCTGATGGGTGATGGGGAAGTTTATAGGGTCTGATGGGTGACAGGGGGAGGTGTTATAGAGTCTGATGGGTGACAGGGGGAGATGTTACAGGGTCTTATGGGTGACAGGGGGAGATGTTACAGGGTCTGATGGGTGACAGGGGGAGATGTTACAGGGTCTGATGGGTGACAGGGGGAGGTGTTATAGGGTCTGATGGGTGACAGGGGGAGGTTTTATAGGGTCTGATGGGTGACAGGGGGAGGTTTTAGAGGGTCTGATGGGTGACCAGGGGAGGTTTTATAGGGTCTGATGGGTGACAGGGGGAGGTTTATAGGGTCTGATAAGTGACAGGGGAAGAATATATAGAGTCTGATAGGTGATGGGAAAGAGTTACAGAGTCTGATGGATGACATGGGGAAGAGATATAAAGTCGGATGGGTAGGTCTGTGATGGGGAGGAGTTACAGAGTCTGATGGGTGGGTCTGTGACAGAGTGAGGTGTTATAGAGTCTGATGGCGGCAGTGAACGACTTTATGCTGGTGAGCGTGTGGCTAAAGGAAGGCTACTTCTCTGTTCAACACTGTGGAGTGGATGATCAGCATGGTCCATGTTGGACTGAAGTCTAGACAATATTCTCCTTTCAGCTACAGTTTCCAAATTGTCACATTCCAAATTTAGCTCACTTTCCTGTACACCCACAAGGCATCTACATTTACTAACCATTTTATAACAGGTTTTGTATATTTGCATACTTTTGTTTATTACCATCTGTTTATCTGCATCATTTATTTGCCCCCTTACCCCATTCATCAATGGTCAGGATCCCAGTAGGCAGGTGTTATTTAAGCTGTAAATTGGTGGTTCAGGAGATAGATGTACATAATTAAATATAATATCTGATTTTATACAAGTAAATAAATAAATACAAGGCCATGTTTCTCCAAAATGTAACACTTGTTGTAAATTAAGATGAAAAAGTCTTATTTTTCTATCTGTTTAAAATGACATTTTTATTATTATTATTATTTATTTATTTATTTATTTATTATTATTTTTTTATTATTATTATTATTATTATGGTCACTGTTGGAACAAAATCTCAAATGCCTAAAAATACAACTTTACACAAAGAGAAAAGAACTTCTAATGTAAATAAATGTAACCAGATGTTTTTCTTGTCATTCCTGTTGGAGAATTTGTCATTATTGCAGTGTTAAAGACAAAAGTAATTGCACATCATGTAAAACATTAAAAATATGGGGGAAAAGGATACATGGTCCGACCACAGCATTATTATGAAAACTGGAAAAACGGAGAGAGAAGATTTTATCTGGTAGTGGTGATACAGTAGTGACATGTAAAGCTTTAACATTAATCTATAAAGCTTTTACAACATCACCGTTATTTATTAATGTACCAGAGGCAATGTACATTAAAGTATTAAAGTCAGCATCAAAGTAAATGTGCCTATATTTAGCAAATGTGCTTCTATTTAGGAAACTGGGTTATTTTCAACACTCAGTTGATCTGTTGGTTTTCCAACGGCCTTTTGTATTGTCTTTTTCTGGACATATGACAATACTTACTGACTGCCCCATCTGCTGGACAAAGCTCAGAGTACTCATCCACATACTGTGCAAAACGATTAGGCTCTTGTGTAAACTGCCAGTAGGGAGTTACTTTCTGCCAGCAAACACAGTTTTGGAATAAATCCAAACAATGAAGAAAGCATTAAATAATATCAAGGTTTGTTTTGTTTGTAAAAAGTACTTGATGTTTTCTGAGCTAGTTAGAACACAGTTTCAGTTTCAAATTTCAATTCCTCCAGCCTTTTGGATTTGTGTATCGATTGAGCTGAACCAGGTATTTCAGGTATTTACTGAGAACAACAATGTAGCACTGGGCTTCCATGAAGAGAGATCTGGGAGTAATTAAGCAAATGCACAGACATAAATAAAAGCAAAAAAAACTGTATTAAAATTATTTTTATATTGTAATATTAGCTTATGTTATGGATGCAGAGACAAACAGAGAGAACAACATAAAATACAGTAGAAAGTCAAAAATATTCTGCTAATGCTTTGTACTAAATGCTATTTACACAATGTATGGTCACCAAGAAAGGTGGATATAAATAAATACAATTACTGCTGAAGTAGTTTACTAGTTAACAGACGCAGTGGTTTGGAAATGTTCTCTATACCGATTGCACATAATAGTGACTTAAGTAGTGATATTGTACATGATCATAATATTGCACAAGCTGTGACATATGCAAAGTAGTGATACTACACATAATTAGACTATTGTACATAATAAACTTTTGCACATAACAAAGACATTAAAAAACAAGTAAAAAATTATATTGATTTTTTTCAGGTGTCAAACATTTTTGCATGGTACTGTAGGTCTATAATTACAGACTGCAGCCCATCTCTTGTCAGCCCCCTTCTTTACTAAAGTATTACAGCTGTGACACTGACATGGTAAAGTATGTGGTTTAGGGGTTTTTACACAATGTAATTTCTAGGTAGAGAATGTGTTGTGAGAGACTGGCCATTAATGATGGCTACCACAAACTATGCTTGAATAGATGACTATGATGTGTGGGGTTTCCAATTAATTGGCCCAAACATGTAATGTTTTTTGAGTTCAGACTTAGTCTTGTCATCCAATGACCCTTTTTCAGTTGATACTCCTGCTGTTCAGAGGACCTCCTGTAAACTTCAGCAGACTTGGCAGTGAAATACAATAATGTTTACATCACTAAAGCATCTGGTTTAAAGCTGATACTCATCTCCACATGTTTAAACATTAAGTCATAGTTCGCCTTGTGTCCCCACCCTTTTAGTCATGTTGTCCACCCAGCTTAATATCACTCATCAGCTTGTTCATCACATAACTCAGCTTGTTCGTCACACCCCAGAGACCTCCATACACCACAGAACTCTTAGCTGCATTAATAAAGTGGCCAGGGATGACAGGAATCTCAAAGGCAAGTAATGGAAAGCAGATGTCCATTTTACAGCTCATTGATTGCTTGTGCAATTCAAAACATCCCAAGACCCTCCTGGGAGGAGCCTCAATCCAGATCCAGATCAAGAACAAGTTCAGCCCAGATATCGTCACCCTGCTTGCAGACCCAGGTAAGGCGAGACTCAGGGGAACAGGGAGTTTAGATATTTCCACTGCAGACCCACCTGCATATCAAATAACAGAGCTGTGTGTGAGAGTGTGTGATTATTTCCATACATAATCAGTTCCATACACAAACACTGGCCTGGCCTGGCCTTGGAACTTGGTGGGCAATTTACTCATTAGGAAGGGTGAGACGAGCAGCCTGAAGGCTTACTAAGATGAACTACAATTAAATAATGACTCGTAGGAGAACTCAAATATGAACCCGAATATAAAAGTGTCCAAAACTTCTCCAGTGGTCTCTCTCTTTCTCCCCCAACTCCCCCATCTTTTTCTATTCTGTCTTCTTTTTCTGTTTCTCTCTTATGATTCAAACCACAAATGTAGGCATGATGAGGCATGATGATGAACATGATGATGATTATAATGATGATAAAACTTTCTTTCTACATCCACCACCTAACAGCACAGAAACTGAAGTATTTGTGCCACTCTTATCATTTTTGAAAGAGCTTATTTCAAAATGTAAATCCATTTGCAACACATTTAATCAACTATAATAGAGCACTGATGTTTCTCCCAACAACCAACATGTCACAGCCGTGGGGGCTAGTCCCCCATGACCGAGAGCTGTCGTAGAAAGAGCATACTGGAACCCAGGGGTTCATTCTGAAGTGTGTTTATTCTTACAAAAACAAAGGAAAAAGACACACGGGCCAAAACAGAAAACCAGGACCAGAGACAGGGCAAAACGAGGCAGAGCACAAAGCGCTAACAAAAAGACGTTTGCTCACAAAAGACGTATGATGGACAGATACATGAACTCAGGCAGACAGGACTTAAATACACTGGAAAATCAGAAGCACAACACG
>JBBPDC010086188.1:0-10151 GCA_037974485.1 Hemigrammopetersius urotaenia
CACGAGTGTGGGTGTCCTTGTGTGGTGATCCAGGCTTTGTGGGCCCACCTCACCGAATCCCAGCTCCTTGGGTTTTCGTTTGTTTACTTGCCCTAGCATACCACATTGGATGGTTTTATTGTCTCCTTTTTAAAGAATGTATTAAACTCATTTTAAATGAATGGAACCATGTCTCTTGCCTCCTAGATAAACGAACGTGTGTGTCTTCCAAATATTGGTTTAAAGACCAATATTTGGGTATACTCTTTGGGTGAAATTCCCAAGGTGGCATTGTCGCAGCAGTCTAGAGTAATTGGGGATGTTTATGGGAGTGTAGGTCACTTGAAAAAGAGACCCCCCCCCCCCCCCCAACAATAATCATCAACCTCCCCTCTCACTACACAAAGTTATGTGGAAAATATAGGGAATAGTACCTCAGAATATGCCTTACAGGCCGCAAGCACTGCCTTGCAGAAGTGTGTGTACGTGTGAGAGAGTGGAGGTCATCGATAGATCTACAAACGTTAATGCTTCACCACATCCCACCCATGCTGGGCCATTAATATTAATGAAGCTGTTGTTATATTGTAATTTACGGGGGGTATGACCTTCTAAACATCACTCTCGTGTGAGTCTCACTCTCAACTCTCTCTTCCTCAGCAAACGATCTTTCCTAAATCTGCTCATTATCCCGTCCACATTCTCATTAGCTGCTTTAACGTTGTACACCAGCCTTCACTTGTTAGGTCCAATTAGAGTTGATTAGTCAAATAATGCTCGCAGCCTCGCAAATCATTGTAATTGTTGGGTGTTGACGGGCTTCCACGATCTCATGTTTGGGCTGTTGCTGGGCTGTGTACATGATTAGATGAACGAGTTTCACTTCATGGCTGCTCATTTTCTACCATTTCCCAGCATGAGGTCTTCACTTAGAAACACATTTGCACATTTTGCTCCATAGTTCTGTACTAGAGTGTAAAATGTTTTGTTACTGAGTGGTCCAGTATTCATGAGCTAGTCATGATAGCATTCACTTGTATAGATCTGCTGAGTCAGGAAAGAGAAACCAGGGAACTTTTATTTTATTGCATTTATTGACATTAGGGTGGTTTTAAAACTATATATTAAAGCGACAAATTTTACAGCTACATTTTCGGCCCAGAGGGGGCAACAAAGCCTAATGGCCTTTCCCTGTTTTGTCCAATTTTTCAATAAAACAGACAAAAATCTAGTAACCTCTCGTGGATCAGTAATCACGGATTCAGTCTAACGCAGATTTTTCCGAGAACTGAACTGTAGTACCTCCAACAATCCAGCGGTGGCAGTAATACACTGAAAAGTTGTCAACCGCCATAAAAAGAAGCTGCTGCTGCTGCAGCATGTAGCATGACTGCTCCGTGTCTTGTCCTCGTATTTTAGTGTTTTAAACATTTCCCCCTCAATGTTCAACAGTTATTTTTATAGTATTAGTAAGCGGTGCTCTGTCTAAACACGTGGGTAGAGAGAGTTATTTCAGCCTTTCTTTTGTGGACGAGTCTTTATTTTTGTTTGCCGCATGCTGTTAATGTTAAGCAATAAAGTTTTCTGACTCTGATTATTTATCTTTTTCATTTTTCTTTAAGGGTAATGCATTAAACTGAGTTTAACACAAAATTAAAGTGTTCTGGGAGCAGATTTGGGGGCATATTTAGGGTTTACACTATAAAAATAGGCATTTTTTTAACCAAAACACAACTAGGTTTTTTACCATACGCGGGTGCTCTTGGAACGTAACCCCCGCGAAAAGTGGGGGACTACTGTATACTCGGTGCTGCAGCAGAGCTTCAGCTTGTGTATGATGATTCTGCGTGTCCACCTCTTTGACTACTGGCTAAAAGAAAATGTGGAAGAATTGCACGTGGCGGGAAACTAACCATTTTGGTGCACTAACCATTAAAAATGGACTCACAATTAAAAGCATCGGCAAAATTAAACTATAATTACGCCTGAAAACTTGTTTCTGATTATATGCATAGAACTCCAGTGTAACACCGCAGATCTAGAGGTGTTCAGAATTCACAATATATATGAACAAAGGGGCAAAAAGTAACATAACTACAATTGAGGCAGGACTGTAAGGCTATTTGGCTGCTTGTATACTTCCAGCAGGCCATGTTCATATGCTTCCAATCTTTAAATCCACATTCTTGTCCTAAAAAATGCTGAGAGCACTGCCAAAGCGGCGCTGTATAAACTCATGCTTCTCATACCAAAGACGAGATTTAGAGCACAGATTAACCGCTAAAACCTTAGGAATTTTTAATATGTCATATTTCGTTTTGTGATCTGTGCCTGTGAAGAACTTTCAGAGAACTATCACACCGATTAAAGCTGTGCTACAAAGAATCGTTATATTACGTGTTGGTTATTTACACTTTAAAAGCAATTTCTTCTGGGATCAGTAGGTTTTATGACTCAGTGGCTCCCAACATTGCATTCAAAGAATAAGAAATCAAAGAGCCATTTGGGATTCAGTCCTTGCACTCAGGTCCCTACAGGGCTTGCAGTGACTGTTTGGGTGGCGGGTCCATCATCTTCAGTTCCAGAGTGCACCAGGGAGTATGGAGCCAATTGGAATTCAGCCTTAGTTTGATCTCCACCAGGTTCAGTCAAGTCAAGTTGATTTCGACATTCTCATGCAGGTCACTTCAGGTCATCACTTCTATTGGATTCTAGACTGAGAATCAGAAAACGTTATCGATCTTGGAGCAGAGGTATGACTACACAGACACAGAGACGAGTACAGTATAAAATATAAAGTCTGTGTTATATCAAATGTAAAAATCTGCAAAAATACATTCATAAGGCTCAAATGTCGGGTGTGAATATTATAAATAATAGTACTTTATATAATACAAGCTAATGACTTTTGCACATCTGATGGCATTCCTTGTCTTTTCTGAAACGAACTTGAACATATACATTATATGGACAAAAGTATTGGGACATACCTCTAAATTCAGGTGGGCCTTGCTTCCAGTGAAGGGCAATCTTAATGCTTCAGCAGATCAAGACATTCTGGACAACACCAGACAGCCACTTTGTGGCCCCAGTTTGGAGTACCTTCCCTATTCCAGCAGGACTGTGTACCAGAGCACAGAGCAGCTCCATAAAGACATGCTGGAGGAGTTCAGTGTGGAAGAACTTGACTGGCCACACAGAGCCCTGACCTCAACACCATCCAGCACCTTTGGGATGAACTGGAACGGAGACTGTGATCCAGACCTTCTCCTCCAACATCAGTGTCTGACCTCAGAAATGCTACAGAATGAATGGAGACAGATTCCCACAGAAACTCCAGAATCTGGTGGAACGTCTTCCAAGAAGAGTGGAAGCTGTTACAGCAGCTTTAATCCAGATGAAAGTCTGTGTTTAAATATAATGTCATTAAAGTCCCTGTTAGTGTCCTGTTAGTGTACGGCATTTCTACAGCAACTCCTTCAGTAAAGAGCCCTGCCCTAGAGCTGGGGCTGCTCACTAACTGATACACACCCACTGGCTAGGCCACTGATCGTATTCAGCCAGTGATGTATCTAGAACCTCTGGAAGGCCTAGAGTGACAATCTCCCCTAATGAAACTGCCCCCCAGCTATAATAAACTATTGGTTGTTTTCCTGACTGGTTGATCTGACGGGTTCCTGAAGACCTTACAAACTGAAGAGCATGCGGAGCTCCATCTAAATCCTACGATTTATAGAAGTCTGATTGGATTCGCAAGTCTTCGGTTGAACCTAAATGTTTCCATCCAGCGAAAGAGAGTAACAGGTCATGCTGTTTTAAATACAACATGATTCAGCAGATTATAAATGAACTTTTTAGGGTTTTTCCCAGAAAACCGTTGGCTTGCTTTGACGGCCTGCCAGGCCCTGAGGGTTCCTATGAGCTGTGAAGTATCCCAAAGGGGCGGGGCTTAAACCAAACGAGTCGTTAATAGCAGATGCTAACCATTTGTGCTTTGTTGACCAAACTAGTCTCCAGATTGGCTCACAGAAGGCTCATGGCAGACGAACACTGAATCACTCAGCCTTTTGTTTGGAATGGCCTGACTGATCAGATTTAATGTTCCGAACTGAATAACGGCCAGGACATGTTTGAGTGCTTCACGATGGCATTTTCTGTGTTTGTGTGTCCACTCGCATTCCTAAATGCTGCATCATCGCAATGGGAGGACGAGAGCAGGAGCATGTGAGGCGGTAAACAGAGATGTGTGTGTGTGTGTGTGTGCGCGCGCGTGGACGTCAGCATATTTATGCCACATTTAAAAGACCAGAGACAGATGGAGAACGGCAGGACTTTAACACACACACTCACAGACACACACACACTAAATAACTCGAACTATAGAAAAGGTTTGTCAGCATCAAAATTCATACTGAACTTTTTCTGGAGCTGCTGTTTTCACCAGAAGGTGATTAGCTGTTTCTAAAACTCAGACATGGTCCTAAAAACCCAACTCTGACAATTTTCTCCCCAATTTAGTCGAACCCAACTAAAAGCTAGAAAAATCTCACAATCCCACAAGCCTGAGAGGGTAGAGGGGAGCAGATTGGTCAGTTAATCATTTGCTAATGCAACAGCATTGGACTGAACATGCTTGGAGGAGAACTATAATCACAAGTTGGGTTGCATCAGTTAACAGAGACCTAGGCTGTGTAGCACTTCTGATGGGTGGGTGGGCGGGCGACCATCCTAACCACCCTGGGAGACCAAGAACAATGTGCCGTTGTGAACTTCTGACCAAAGGTTGAACCCAGGATCACCTGATGGAGCTAACCCTTAGACAGCTGGACCACAGCCACGGAATCAGAATCGCAGAACTTCATCCAAGATGCTTGTTTAAACAGACCGCTCACCGAGTGCTTGAGCTAAAGTTACCTTGAAAGAACAGCTGGAGACTGAGATGTTGTATGCTCTATAGGGTATAGAGATGCTCAGAGGGGTATATGATACTCAGAATTGTAATTGTCAATTTTTGCTTGATTTTGAGTTTATGAAAATGATGTGCTTTTAAATTTAAAAAGATTCTTCAGCTACTTCTAGGATTTCCGAGAAGGTCTCCTGTTTGTTAGTGTCCAAAAATGCATGTTTGTTTATTTTTGCTCAGTTTCAGTCAGCAGAATCAGGTTTATGTTTGAAAACTGACCTCCTCACAATGTCATTTCCAAATGTTTAGAAGGAGGAGGATTATTCAGCCAGAATTCAGAAGCCATATATACATATATATGTAACAGGTTTCTTTTGAGCCAACTAGTTAAAAGACACCAAAGAAGAGTCCGAACTGTCAATAGATCATTTTATTAGAGCCAAACTACAGGAGAGGGAAAGTGTCAGAGGGAGCTACCCACTACCCGGGTATACCACACACTTGAAATATTTACACATGCAAATGTGCACACGACAATTTAATGCAAAACACCATCAAAGACCAAATACTTTTTTGTCCATTTACATTGCACTACACACCCACACCATTACGAAGACTGGGTAGTCGGCAGCTGCACTCTGGTCACAGCCAGCAGTCCCTGGGTAGTGGCTAGAAAAGATACATATACATTAGATAAAGTTCTCTTTATTCTATGGAATCTCATAAGACTTAAACACAAGAATGAAGTTACTTAAACTTATAACACAAGCCAAACCAATCCCTGAACGCTGGCTGGACCACCTAGGGGAAGGTAGACGGCAGACAGAGTCTCAGCACAGGTCGGCCGCCCTGACTGGGACAAAAGCAAACTAAGAAAACAATAAACACTGTTAACAGTACAAAAGTAATTCAGAAAGTTAACTACAGTTGTAGACTGGTGCTGTCAACAAGCAAACTCTGTATACTATCTTTAGACCAGCGACAATTCCACTATCTCGACAACCACACACACATTGCAGAGACAAAGCAGCTCTAGATTAGTGTAGTTTCAGCACAGACCCACAATAACAAACAATAAAAAGAAACATCCACAGACTGCCGCCATCGACCTTACCCACAGCTGACACACAGGAGACCAAGGCTGAAGGCCTCTGCAGAATGTAAAGGTAAATAAATAATCAGAATCAGAAAACTTTATTACTTAAAAAACATTAGCATTAGCAGTTAGCAGCGTTCAAAGACTCGTTACACAAAAGAAAGGCTGAAGTAACTCTCTCTACCCACATGTTTAGACAGAGCACAGCTTACTAATACTAAATACACTGAGATCACTGTTGAAAATTGGAGAGGGCAAGACACGGAGCAGTCATGCTACATACTGCAGCAGCTTCTTCTTCTCATGGTGGTTGACAACAGAAAAAAAATCTGCGTTAGACTGAATCCTTGAATGCTGATCCGTGTAAAACTGAGGGGTTACTGTATAACCCCTCTGTGGCTACATGGAATTACAATGCCCACATTTATTCCATAACAGTCAAAACAAAGTGCTAGAAGGTCAGAACCCTATGGGTCCTAACAGAAACGATCAGGATTGCAAAGGTGTTCCGTGTTTTTAGTGTTCATGACCCGAAATGAAGGCCTAGCTCTAATAGTCATGGTTTGCCACTGATATTTAGTGAGTTAATCTGTGTAAAATACCTAATATTTGAATTAGTATTAATCAGCCACACATACCCTATAATGCTTTATTAAGTGAAATGGCTTTTTTTCACCACTGTGGCTGAAGTAGCGTATAGCACAGCCATGCAATCAATAACTGCGGCGGCTGAAAATTACAGTAATCGACCACAGGGCCTCTTCGCTAAGTAAGTGTCGCCGGAGTGTTCGTTTCGAGGGCAGTTTGTGAGAGAAAGGCAGTGTGTGAGTGCTATTAAAATTAGGCCCGAGAGGTCTGGCGAGGGCATATTTTAGCAGTTAAGAGGCGCTTAAACGGTCTCCTGCTGAATTGGATTTAGAACCGTCAACGTTAGTCTTTTTATTGAAGAGGTGTAGAGCAGTACATTTATTATTTGTCAATCAAAAATGCCATATTGCACTTATAAGCATATTATCTTTGAGGAAATACGTCACTCAAAAAGTGGCAAACATGACAGGAAAATGGGTAACAGCATGTAGAAAGCCATTCAGGTCAAAATTGAGACTACAGAAACATATTGGGGTTTTTTTTAAAGTCAGATAAAACTTTAGCACTTCTGAAAACCCCAAACTCTGAAAAACCACCAACATGGCAGTGAGGCAGTAGAACTAATTTTAAGAGCTTTGAAACAATGGTTTTATATTTAGGAACTTTTTCAACACTTATAAATATTGCACCATATACACTCCTTTCTCATACAAACATTTCATGTTAAAAGTTAAACTAGATTGCTATTACCCAATTAACCTGCTCCAGACAACAAAGTGCTACTTTTCCAGTAAACTATACAGTAAGTTACTATATGCGTGTGCTCTTGAAACGTAACTTACATAAATGTAAATTTGTTTTGTTCCAAGAGCACCTGCATATCCTGAAAAACCGTGTTGTTATGGTGTAGCAACTAAAAATGCCTTTTTATAGTGTAAACCCTAAATCTGCTCCCAGAACACTTTAATTTCATTTTAAACTCATTTTAATGCATTAAAATATAAAGGTAAATAATCAGAATCAGAAATTAGCAGTTAGCATTAGCAGCGTGCAAAGACTCGCACTCAAAAGAAATAACTCTCTCTACCCACATGTTTAGACAGAGCACAGCTTACTAATACTGAATACACTGAGATCACTGTTGAAAATGGGGGTTAAGACACTAAAATACGAGGACAAGACACGGAGCAGTCATGCTACATGCTGCAGCAGCTTCTTCTTCTTCTTTTTATGGCGGTTGACAACTTTTCAGTGTATTACTGCCACCGCTGGACTGGAGGAGGTAATACAGTTCGGTTCTCAGAAAAATCCTCGTAAGACTGAATCCGCGAATGCTGATCCGCGTAAAACTGAGGGCTTACTGTATATATGGCAGTATACGAATGTGTGTGTATTTATGTATGTATATTATACACATGCACACAAATGCACACACACACACACACCTGGGATCTCTAATTCTACACCATCCCACACGTTGGTTTTTAATTCTCCTTCTTTTTCATGGTTTGGACAGAAAATAAAATAAAATAAATCATTCTGTTCTTAATGGATGTTGGGGGAACATAACATAATGCACTTTGGAGAGCTCTGCACATCCACAATTTGTGATTTCAATTATACATTCCCGCTCTGTGGCGACGTAATGAAGTGAGATGGCATAACAGTACGAGAGGGAGCACTTGGGGACGGCGTTGGCGGAAAGTGCTCCTTCGTGCTAATCTGAAATCAGGTTTGTTGTTTTTCCCGTTTCAGTTACATGAGAATGTCAACAATTTGCTGTGGCCTTCAGAAGTTCACCAGCGAGTCTGTAATCCACACAAAGCTGATGGCAGTGAGCTGTTTTTAACGTTGTCTCCATGTGCTTCTGTATCTGTTTCTTACTCATCAAAACACTTCTTAGAACCAGTAAACCATTGAATAATATTTATAAATACCCCTTGCTTTAAGCCTTAATGAAGGGCTGATCCTTAATCAGTGAAAATTATGAACTGGCCTAGAATGCGCCCTTGTTATATATATTGCTCAAAAAAATAAAGGGAACACTTAAACAACACAATGTAACTTCAAGTCAGTCACACGTCTGTGAAATCAAACTGTCCACTTAGGAGCAACACTGATTTACAGTCTAGACTCTCTCACTGACAATCAGTGTTGCCTCCTAAGTGGACAGTTTGATTTCACAGACGTGTGACTGACTTGAAGTTACATTGTGTTGTTTAAGTGTTCCTTTTATTTTTTTTGAGCAGCATATAGCAACTTTGACACTTTACTGGAAAAATAGGACTTTTAAGGATTGAACTGAAGGAATAATCTGAACAGAAGCTGAATTAATCTAAATTGAAGCTAAATAGCTAAATTTGGAGAAGCCAAACTGAAGCTTAATAGCTGAAACTGGACTGAAGCTAAGTAGCTGAAGCTGGACTGAACCTAAATATATTAAGCTGGACTGAAGCTAAATAGCTGGAGCTGAATAGCTGAAGCTGGACTGAAGCTGGACTGGAGCTGAATAGCTGAAGCTGAATAACTGGAGCTGAATAGCTGAAGCTAAGTAACTGAAACTGAACTGAAGCTGGACTGAAGCTGAATGGCTGAAGCTGGACTGAGACTGATTTGAAGCCAAAGCTGGACAGAAGCTGAATAGCTGAAGTTGAATAACTGGAGCTGAATAGCTGAAGCTGGACAGAAGCTGAATAGCTGAAGTTGAATAACTGGAGCTGAATAGCTGAAGCTGGACAGAAGCTGAATATCTGAAGCTGGATTAAAGTTGGACTGAGACTGAACTGAAACTAAATATCTAAAGCCGAGCTGAAGAAGGAAAAGTTCATTTTCGCTTAAGGCAAATGTTCAGTATGGGGAAGGACGGTTCCTGAACGTAATTCCTGCAGGCGTTTTCCTATTAGTGCGGCTGGCGGCGGAGTGTCGGAGCAGAATCTCATTCCGTGATCCACAAGCCCTTCATCTGCTGAGCAGAGCTGGATGAATATTTATAATAGGTTGGATATGGGCTCCACCAGCCCACGGAGGGATCACACGCGGCTTTTTGTTAATAACCCACAGAGTCTTGTTCCCAAGTGTCCGTTTCATCTCTCGCCACCGTGTGTGGTGTGACACACACACACACACCTGTGATAAGTTGATAAAAAAAAGGAGCAGGGAGGGAGGGGGGGGCATAGGAAACGTTAATTAGGGAGCGTGAATGGAGGCGTGTAGAGGAGAGCAGAGCGACTAGAGATGCCAATTTAGATATCAGTCTCAACTTCTCTTTTAAGCTGTTAGAGAGAGATGTCAGCTGTATCACACGGTGTGTGTTTCTCGCTAATAAAACTGCTTTTCTGCCGCCTTCACAGCTCCTTTGATGAGCAGCGTTGAGCATGGATCACTCACTTCTGTTTCTGATTAACAACTCCTGCCCTGTTTGCCCCATAACACGAAGTGTAACAGCAAATACACAACAGCTACTGAGTTCTCTGTAGCATTATCAGTCAACACCACAATTAAACTAAAAAAAGACTGAATCTTGAGTTTTCTGGTGAATTTAAGTGTAGAACTGAGAGTGGAACAGTTGAAGCCGCGGCAGGACGA
>JBBPDC010086198.1:0-10151 GCA_037974485.1 Hemigrammopetersius urotaenia
GCTCAGGGTACCTCAGCGGTGCCTAGCGGTCTTGGGAATCGAACCCGGACTTTCAGATCACGGGGCGAATGCCTTAATCACTAGGCCACCAGCTGCCCAGCCTATGAGCCTATGAGCAGAAAGACTTTTCTTGGTCTTCCAGCTCTGATCTTTGTCCAGACACTTTGCTACTCCCTTTACAAAGCAAGGAAAGCCCGTTTCACTTAACTCTCACTTTGGTATGGAATTCCTGCTTGTATCTGAGGGCACCTGAAGGAACATTCCCTTCAAGTAAACCTAAAATCAGACTGAACCTAAGGCTAAACTTCTTTTCACATATCTTCTCACAAGATGTAATTACTTTTTCCCCCACCTCTAAAACGCCTTCTAACACTTGATGACATCATCGTGCACAAGCATAGCAGGAGCACTAAGGCACTGTGTTCCTGGCTGCCTGCTGCTTCACTTGGGTGAATGGGCTAAATACAGAGAAGGCATTTCATGCTGTTCAGTGGAACATCAAGCTGTGTGCTGTGGTGTGTTCACATATGACAAATGGACACTTTACACTTACAAAGTAATATTATAACCAAAAACATCAATGCAATTCAATTCAGTTTTATTTATATGGCGCTTTTTACAATCAATGTTGTCACAAAGCAGCTTTACAGGGTCCAGGTCCGAGCCCCTAGTGAGCAACTCAAAGGCGACGGAGGCGAGGAAAAACTCCCTCAGCTGGAGGAAGAAACCTCAGGAGGAACCAAGCCTTAAAGGGGAGCCCATCCATCTCTGGTTGACCCAGAGAGAAAGAGAAAATGGTCTCTATAGAGATAACTAACAAAAGAAGGCCTTTGTGTCTGAACTTGATCACTGTTAGGAGTCAGTAGGTAATTAATAGGTCAGTCAGGTCATTTTTGTTGTAAGAGTAGCTGGAAGAGTGTCCAGAACAACGGGAACAACAAACAATCAAACAAAATCTTTGCATGCCAGTTGCCCTTGGATCCAACTCAGCTACCTCAGAGACTCTATGAGCACTGGAGCTACACAGCTAACATTGCTAAGAAAAAGCATGAAAGCCTGACTTGATTCAGGCCTGCACTTTGCATCGCACTAATTGAGGAGGCATAAACTTCCATGGTACGGAAATATAGGAACAGGACTGCACTCTGTGATTAAATAAAAAAATCACAAAAGTCTGACAAGCCATCAGGACCATGTGACAAGTAAGAAAATGAATTACCCATGAAGATGACATCTGTCTCTGTCTCTCTTAGGGTGCCTCACCCTGACAGCTCGCGCCTGGAGAGATTACTCTCCCTGTTGATCTTGTGAGACCCGATTAATAACTCTGCACCTGTCAAACGAACGCAATACCAGCACCTTTTGGCTCTGACCACCGCAGTGAGCCTCACATGTCCAGTCAGCCAGTGTTTTGGACTACGCTGGGCTTGAAGGTAGCAAGATTGTGAGCTTAAAGGAGAGTAAGAAAAATCCTGTTCCCCAAATATCATCAGCAAAGTCTAGCGTCTGGTTTTTGCTTTTAGTTATTTATTTATTTCTTTTCCCCATCTCTTCCAGTCAATCCAATCACACAATGCTACCAACCAGGGAGGATGAAGATAAGCTCACACTTTCTCTGAGACACATGAGGCTCCGTCACATCTTCTCAAACTGCCATAAACACAACAGACGGCACGAAATACTTAAAAATGTCAAGATTTCAAGATCCTTTTTTTGTCACATACACAGTTATACAAGTACAACATGCAGTGAAATGTACCCCAAAGCACACATAAGACAGTGCAAATAAAGCGAGATAGGAAAAGAAAAGACAATAAAGTAACAAAATAGACTGATAATAAGAAAAATGTTCTGTGTAAGACATTAGAATTTATACTGTACATTTGCAATTGTATTTGTATGCATGATAAAGTGCATGTATACACATATATGCATATATCTATTGTCAGATGAAGTATGTACGGTTTACTAGGGGTGGTGGCACGTTTTGGTAGAGGGCAGAGCTGATCAGCTGCAGCGTCTTACAGGCTGAACCACTCTCTAAAGTCCCTTAATGTCCTGAACACAGCTGTTCCCAAACAAGGGGGTGATGTTCTGTGTCACAACACTTCCTACAGCACCAGTGTAAAAAGTCTTTAGGCTCTCAGCTGTGTCAGCTGCTTTCTTGGACAGGGCTTGAACGTGTGCAATCCATGTTAGATGCTCAAAGATTTGAACTTTTGAGATTTGAAGCTTTTCTCCCTCTCCACTGCAGTCCCCTTGATGTTGAGGGTATTGACCGCTGCTAACTCCTGCTGAAGTTCACCACCAGCTCCTTGGTCTCGCTGACATTCAGTTGGAGGCAGTTCTCCTGGCACCACTATGTCAGGTTCTCCAGCCCCTCTCTATAAGCAGCCTCGTAGTTGTGGGAGGTGAAGCCCAGCAAGACAGTGTTGTCTGTGAACTTGACGATCAAGCTGGAGCTGTGTGCGGCCATGCAGTCATGTGTGTAGAAGGTGTAAAGTAGAGGGCTGAGGACACATCCTTCAGGTGCTCCTGTGATGAGTGTGATGATATTGGAGACATGGCCACCACCTGTGGCCTGACTGTGAGGAAGTTGAGCAGACAGACGGTTGTTCAGACCCAGTTCCCTCGGCTTGGTGAAAAGTCGATGGGAGACTCTTGTGTTGAAAGCTGAACTATAGTCAATAAACAGCAATCTGTATGTTTCTTGTCCACATGGCTGAGGGTGGAGTGCAGAACGTGGGAGATGGCATCAAATGGCCAGACGGAAGCCACTGCTTAGTAAAAGGCACATGGCAGCCTGCCTGGAGTTTGCCAAAAGGCACCTGAAGGACTCTCCATGAGAAACAAAACTCTCTGGTCTGATGAGACAAAGATTGAACTCTTTGGTGTGAATGCCAGACATCCCATTTGGAGGAAACCAGGCACCGCTCATCACCAGGTCAATACCATCCCTACAGTGAAGCATGGTGGTGGCAGCATCATGCTGTGGGGATGTTTTTCAGTGGCAGGAACTGGGAGACTAGTCAGGATTAAGGGAAAGGTGACTGCAGCAATGTACAGAGATATCAGACTGGGGCGATGGTTCATCTTTCAGCAGGACAATGACCCTAAGCCCACAAAGGGGTGGCTTCAGGACAACTGAATGTCCTTGCATGGCCCAGCCAGAGCCCAGACTTGAGTCCAATTGAACATCTCTGGAGAGATCTTAAAATGACTATGCACCGATGCTTCCCATCCGACCTGATGGAGCTTGAGAGCTGCTGCAAAGAGGAATGGATGAAACTGGCCAAGGATAGGTGGCCAAGCTTGTGGCATCATATTCAAAAAGACTTGAGGCTGTAATTGCTGCCAAAGGTGCATCGACAAAGTATTGAGCAAAGGCTGTGAATACTTATGCACATGTGATTTCTCTGGGGTTTTTTTTAAATAAATTTGTAAAAACCTCAATGATAGTGAAATTCCCAAAAAGGACTTCAATAAGGTTTAATAAAAGAAGCTCACCATGAGACGTAATGAAAGTATAAAAGAAAGATTTAATAGTATCTTGCAGCAAGGGAACAAGTCTGAAAAAAGAGTTGTTCTGAAAAACTAAGCGTGTGCTTTCCAGTTTATACAGCAGTAAGCAGTGTGTGTGCGTAACATAGTTGTTAGGTTAGTCAAAACAAAAGACTGTATCTTCTCCGCTCCCGGACACTTCCAGCTGCATCGTCCTTCTATCAGAGATACAGAGAAGACAGTAGTCACAGAGATAGATATAAGACAGAGAGGTTACAGGATTATAAAACTCAAAGGTTTCCTAATGATTTCATGTGTGCTTGAACTCACTAATATATATGAACTTTAATAAGAATAATGATTTAATATGAAAGAAACTTTATTAAGGATAACATTTCTCCAACACTCAAGTAAACTTTTTTCATTTCGTCATTATGGGGTGTTGTGTGTAGAATTGTGAGGAAAAAAATGAATTTAATCTATTTTGCAATAAGGCTGTAATATAACAAAATGTGGAAAAAGTGATGTGCTGTGAATAAATGTAATATGATAAAAAATAAAATAAATAAAATACTAAAAAGAACACAGCCACAGTTATGCTGACTGATGGGGGAAAGGGAGGACAACTCTACTCAGTCAGAGAGAGAGACAGAACAGTTATTCTGAGTCACTGGGGAGAGGGAGGACCACGCTACCGCAGTGATGGAGGATACCTACCCAAGGAGAGAACAAACAGTTATAGCGAGTGAATGTAACTCCATAGCTAAAGGACTGTTTGGTGGTGGTGAACTGTGTAAATATGTTTTTGCACTGGGCAGCCACTGCACCATTCATTGACCGTGGTTTTCTACCACCAACCGCTGTAAATGTCAGTGCACTTATTGCTGCTGCAGGCTCAAGCCGTTATCTTGGAGAAAGAGAGAGCGAGAGCGAGAGAAAGAGAGAGAGAGGCTGTAGCGAGATAAAAGGAAAGGACAGGCCGGTTGCTGCTCCGAAGGAATTAACATTGCATTGATAGAGAGCAGGAGGCGGCAGAGGGGATACTGAGAAGGGATATTTGGCCATTGTCCTTAAAACACCCCTTTCTTAATGGTTTCTGGCTTTAGCTTAAAACTGGGCAGACTGTGTAGATTTATATGACTTCATTAGCTCATGAGTTTGATTAGGTTGCTGTGTGTGCTGAACACCTTGCTCCTTCACAGTTCCGTCTGAAGTAAATTTTCCAAAGTTTCTTTAATGTAATAACAGAATCTGCTGTTATGGTGGAACATAGCTATGAGGATCTGGTTGCAGCCCAAGACCACCAGTGAATTCAGGTAGTGATATTGGATGATTAGTTTTGGACACAAATGCCACTCCCGCTCATCCAAATGTACTGCATGGAGCTTCATCACTCCACAGCTCAAAGCTCGGGGGCCCATCTTTAGTACTGGGCATGTTGACTCATGTTTGAAGCTATAGGTACACCATATCGTAGTTGAACTCTCACACTAGGACATAAAATGTATCACTAAGCAGCTGCAACAGACTTTAGGATGACAGAAAAACAGCATGGATGTTTATAAAGTCTACATTTGTCAGATCGGTCCACACTTGATTGTCAGACCTTGTTCCAAAAGTCTTTTGACCCTACATTGCTCCTGGGGTCCAAACCACCTCCCTATTAGTCCCTGTGGCCTCAGCAAACCCAGCAATCTTCTTCTGTAGCAGGAAAGCAGCAAATCCCACCTTATCTCTGCCATGACTTGAGTCTGTAGGAGAAAACGTCTAGCAGGGATTTGAAGCACATTCGCCTCAGCTCAACTGCAGCCTGGCTGATCGACACAGGTGATACAGCCGCAAATTGAAACTGTGACAAGGTGTGCTTGTCAGTAGCAACACTGACTCAACAGCTTTCCAGCAGTGAAATAAACACACAGGTTTGCTAATCAAGCCCACAGAAACAGGTTAACAGTCCTGCAAATGATCCCAGCAATGTTTCTGTGAATAATAACATTTTTGTGGAATTTATAATTACGCTTTAAGAAGGAAGCTGTGAGTAATGTTTGCTTGATGTTAGTTAATACAGAATTTAGAGGGTGACGATGTTGGTTTATTTAAGGTTTGTTAGGAATGCCTTTAGGGCAGTGGTGGGCAATGCTTGTTTATTTGATGTTTGTAAATAACGATTGGAGGGCCTAAATTATCACACTTGCCATAAACCAAGTCAAGGTGTTCAGCAATCTCTAGTAGACTTGCTTATGTGGTTTCTGACACTATGACTTGCTGTTATCTACAAACATGTGCCAAATATCAGCTGCTGGTATTAGCAGCTATCCTAGCCTATCCTAGCGTACTTTAGCCTGTGTTAATAGATTTCCAGGGCAATGAGCGTGAGACACACGCATCTGACTGTCACACGCCACACCTCCGATTTCTCACGCAGAATCCAGACTGCCCATTGAACACCACCATCAACGTTGGGTGCTTCTCTGTTATCCTGTTGCCTCACAACAACCCCCCCCGCTCAGCGTTCGGCAAACCGAACCACAATCCCCCCCCCCCCGCTCAGCGTTCGGCAAACAGAACCACAAACACCATAAACCCCCACCCCTGCTCAGCCGCACATCCTGAAAATCTCACGCGCAGGTTTTAGGGCAACTTGAGAGCCCTGTAGATTTCAGTGAGTCATACAGCTTCAGAAACCAAATAAGTGAGTCTATTACAGATTACCGAACACCTCCGCATGGTTTGGGCCAAAACCAGTTTTTAGATTACTCCCTCCATTCTTCTTTCAGAACGGGGCTCCATAGAAACAAGCATATCTATGTATAGAGGTAAACTCACTCTCTCTGCCCATCTGTTTGGCCTTTTGTTCTACCCCTTGGGGCCGGGCAGATAGACGTATACTCCCCAGATCACACTCACAGTGTGTGAATCACACATGCACACACACACATACACTATCATGTGTCTGAACCTGTTCTGTGGCTTGAATATAAAAAAAAGAATATGAAGGCACACACACACACACACACTCACAGGTCGCTGTTACAGTCTTACATTGTTATTGTTTTCAGCTCCCACCTGCTTGTTCTACTCTGTGTTGTTTACATACACATTCAGCATTACCATATTTGTAAGGACTGTCCACTGATTTGCCCAATACAGTAAACCCCCAGGTTTACGCGGATCTGGACTCTCGGATCCAGTCACACGTGGTTTTTTTTAGAACGAAACTGATCGTTTTACGCGTAAATATTCAAAACAACGTGGAACCTGCAAATATTCTCCGCTTTTTTTTTTGCTTTTTAGTGCCAATATGGTTTTTTTTTTAACTCATTTTAGTTCTTCTGGCTCCCCCTGCATGGCCGTAGGGCTCTCTCTTACTCTCTCTCTCTCTGTTTGTCTCTTTGTCGCTCTCTCTTACTCCCTCTCTCGCTCTCTCTCTGTATCTCTCTCTCTCTCTCTCTGTATCTCTCTCTCGCTCTCTCTCTCTCTCTCTGTCTCTCTCTCGTTCGTGACTTTTCCGGAGTGCGTCTCTCTCTCTCTCTCTCTCTCTCTGTATCTCTCTCTCGCGCTCTCTCTCGTTCGTGACTTTTCCAGAGCGCGCGTCTCTCTCTCTCTCTCTCTCTCTCTCTGTATCTCTCTCTCGCGCACACTCTCTCTCTGTCTCTCTCTCGTTCGTGACTTTTCCGGAGCGCGCGGCTCTCTCTGTGTGTCTCTGTATCTCTCTCTCTCTTGTTTGCACGGGAGTTGGAGGTGACGGAGCGTGGTCGGAGCGAGTGTGTTTTTCATAAGCTCTTTTTTTCTTTTACATGTTTTTTGGGGTGCTTTTGTTGTGTACATTGATGTTTGGGAGTGTTGTTTGTGGGTAGGGGGCCAGCTTTTTTAAGCTGGTCGCCATGGATTCTTTTTTCAATTTTAATTCACTGTCCCGCCGGCATGGTATTAAGGTTTCTGCTGACGAGTGTGCACTGGCTGTGCTGGGGTGTGACAGCATTAAGAGTGATATTGTCAAATGTCCCCCCGTATCTGTCTAATGAGGCGATTCTGAAAGAATTTGCGCAGCACGGTCAAGTTGTGTCTCCCATAAAAATGATTCCGTCTGGCTGTAAATCCGACCGTTTAAGACACGTCATGTCTTTTCAGAGACATGTGCACATGATCTTAAACGATCCGAACAACGATATTAATATTGCGATGAAATTTAAGTTGGAGGGATGCGACTACATGATTTTCGCGACATCTGGGTCGGTTAAATGTTTTGCTTGTGGTCAAGAGGGGCATTTAATCAAGAACTGCCCAGAAAAGCTGAATAGTGGCGCTAATGACAGGGGCAGTGCAGAGGAGGAGGCCGGGTCGAGTCGGGGCAGTGGTGCGAGCCGGGACGGTAGTGCGAGTCGGGATGGTGGTGCGAGCCGGGACGGTAGTGTGAGTCGGGACGGTGGTGCGAGTCGGGACAGTGGTGCATGTCCGGACGGGCCGTGTGGGAGTCGTAATGCGAACCAGGACGGGCCGAATGGGAGTCAGGACGGGTTGAGTGGGGACTGTGAGGTGAGTCAAGAAGGGTTGAGTGGGGGATGTGCTGCGGTTTTGGATGGGATTAATACAGCGGAGGACGGGCCTCCTGCAGCTCCTCTCCCCAAGCCGGGCTCTCATGTGAGTGGCGGTGCAGTGAGTCAGACTCCGGGCACCGGTGCGGTGAACCAGGGCAGTGCAGGCGGCAACGCCATGCAGACTGACCAGCGTGATGGGTCTGACGGTAAAGAGGACATTTTTAAGGTAGTGCGTGAGGATGTTGCATTTAAGATTCCCGGGAAAAGGAAGACAAAAGTGAAGTCTAAGGGGGAGAAAGTACAAAAACGGGTGCTGACGGACAGGAGAGACGGCAAGGAGAGCGAGGTACTGACCAGCTCGGAGAGTGAGAGAGACGGGTCCGAGCTCTCCGATGGAGATATATCGTTTAAAGAAGCTGATGGCAAGAGTGCGCTGTCAGCTCAGTAAAGCATAAGCACAAGACATTCTCTCTCTGATGTAGTGGCCTATTTTATATTTTCTTTGATTTCTTGCTCCTATGAGTGGTTATAAAATCTGCTCTTTAAATCTAAATGGAGCTGGACACATTGAAATGCATGCTGTGCTATTTGATCTTCTTAGACTCAAACATATAGATATTGCTTTTGTACAAAAGACACACAGCACCACTGATAATGAGGTGAACTGGATGAAGGAGTGGGAAGGGAATGTGGTTTTGAGCCACAAGGAGTCAGTGAGTGGGGGCGTGGCTGTGCTGTTCTCTACAAGGTTTCTACCTTAAGCATGTGACTATGAAGAAATTGTGGCTGGCTGATTATTAAAGATTAGAGCCAAATACGAACAGGTCACACTGACTCTTTTTAATATTTATGCACCGGTAGCTCATAAGGATCGCTGCCTGTTTTTCACACATCTACAAGATGCGATTGATTCTTGTGAAATTGACGATTTTGTTATTTTAGGGGGGGATTTTAATTGCACGATTGATGATCTAGATCGTAATCATGTAGAACCAAATATTCAGCCAAGGAAGATTTTAAGGGGTATAGTTGAGAAATATGATTTTATAGATTTATGGCGATCGAAGCATTTTAAGAGCAGACAATATTCATGGTCCCATGTTCGGGATGGCCTGATCTCTTTAACAAGACTTGATAGATTTTATTGTTTTAAACATCATTTACAAATGATCAAGTCTTGTGTTTTATCCCCAGTTGGTTTTACTGATCACTGTCTTTTAACAGCTGTGATTTTAATGCCCCAGGTAAAAACGAAGAGTGCATACTGGCATTTTAACACTATGTTACTTAGTGATGGTCATTTTAAACAGTGTTTTAATTTTTTCTGGAAACAGTGGACTGAGAACAAACAATGCTTTACGTCCCTGAGTCAGTGGTGGGAGGTTGGAAAATTGCAAATTCAACAATTATGTAAAGAATACACTCTCAATGTCACTAGCCATATTGTGGCGGAAATAGGGGATCTGGAGGTCAAGATAGTGGAACTCCAGCACTTATGTGAGTCCACTGGCAACATGGGCTCATTGTCAGAGCTGAAGGTTAAACAGAGGGCGCTAGCAGATCTGCTGGGACTTAGGGTACAAGGGGCACTGGTCCAGTGTCGCTTTCAAAGCAACACTGATATGGATGCTCCATCACAGGCTGAATTTATGGCATAAATTATGTGTTTTATATCCTCCCAATGATTTAATAATGAAAGTGCAAAGGATTAATTTAGATTTCCTCTGGGATAAATTGCTGCCCCAGGAGGTGCTGTTTTTACCTAGGAAGGAAGGCGGGCAGGGCAGGGGCTGGTTCATCTTATTAGTAGGAAAATGGCGTTTTTACGAAGTGTTTTATACGGGCAGTCAGATGCGATGAGGAGTAAGGTTTCGGTTTTCATTTTGAACTGTGTTGGGGATTTTAAATTAGGTAGAATGTTTTTCAGGGTGCAGGATTTTAAGTTTGATTTTAAGGCATTTTCGCCTTTTTTTGACGGGTTATTTAAGGTTTTAAATAACCCATCAGTGAGGAGAACATTGACCAATTCTCCTCACAAAGTCACGCCTCCTGACCGAAAGACTGCGAGCACATGGCCTGACGACAGTGAAGGACCTGGTGGAACTGGCTGGA
>JBBPDC010086209.1:0-10151 GCA_037974485.1 Hemigrammopetersius urotaenia
ACATAAACTGCTAGGCCATGTTAGTGGCAGCTCATAAGCCTATTGTAAAATATAATAGCGGAATTACAAAATGGCTGCGACGGGGTTGAATTAAAATGTGACTTGTGTCAGACAAATATGCCAAAAAATAACTTAATGTTCTATGTTTAGGTGGGAAGAAGTATTTTTTATACAGTACTGACATTATCAGGCATTATCAAATCAAAACAGATCTAAATTTGTGATGTACTTTTTCAAAATTCTTCTCAATCACAAATGGCACCATTTCTGTAGAATCACCCTTATGTGATGTGAAACTGCACACAGAGACACAGAGATAAGAACAATATTAAATATAAAGTCTAGATAATAAAATAATCTGTATACAAAACTGTGCTATGTACACATGCTGAGTATAAATACTATAAATAAGTAACGTATTGAATAAGTAATAAGTAAGTTTACTGAATTACTAATAACACAGATGATGGTTAGAAGTGTGTTATGGAAGACATCAGTGGTGGATAAGTAATATTGAGAAAATAGTGATATTCACATGGTAGGACTACTGCACATAATAATGATAAGATATTGCACATGATGAAATGATTTAACATTTATTAAGAAAACTGCACATGATAACATACATGGTAAGACTATTGCACCAAACACTGCAAAACTAAACCCCTTAATATTATCCCTTAAAAATACCTTAATTTTGACCTTAATTTCCAGACAATTAATGGGAAAAGTGCACAGGTTAAGGCTGATTAAGGGGTAAAACTACTAAATATTCCCCATGACATTCACACTCATGCATTAAATCTACTTTTAAGGTAAAAAAAAAAAAGGAGATTGGTTCATAAATGAACGGCCCCTTAATTCAAATGAAGGGGTTTGGTGTATTTTTAGGGATCAATTAAGGTGGGTTTAAGCACATTTTAAGCAAGTTCTGTTTCGTAGTGAAACTATACAATAGTATATATATTTAAAACCTCTGAACAAAGCAATAGGTTCAGTATTTCCAAAGATGTATGAAACAATCATATCTGGGAAAAACTCACTCTTGTTTTAAAAATCCTCAACAATTTTGCGGGGGCATGTGTGAGACACAATAACTGTACTGTGGTCTAAACTACTAAAATATATTTTAAAAACATTATTCAGTTATTTTACTTTAGTATTTCAAACCTAAAGGAGCCTGGGTCAATTAAGTAAATAAAATATTGTTGCAGATTCACCTGAAATCGGATCTAGGATTGACAGCAAACCTGCTCACAAAGGATCAAACACATGTCAAGTTTCACCAGAACACAAATGTAACACTTTTTGGAATACAGTTTTGGTCAAAAAGGATAAAAGACAAAGATTACCTACTAAATTTACATTCAAGGTAGTTCAAACTAGAGGAAATGCTAACAGATGCAAATGGGGATTTCAGACACTAATACGATAGGTATCCATGGGATTAACTAATTTATGGGAATGCTCAGTGATATTGAAATGAATTAGGTGTCAACAGATAATTTATTGCTCTCCAAACAAAGCCTTTAATGTTTTTGTCATTTTAAATTTTTTTTAGATGAGCCTTAAGTTGTGGGGAAATTTCATAATGACCAGACCAATATAAACTGTCTTAAATAGCAAGGAAATGAAACTTTATCTCTATTCTACCTCTATTGTGAAGTCTGGCTATACACAAGTGCTTGCTTAAAGGCCTAATGGGTGTTACATGACAGTTCCTCAGACATACTGCAGTTCCTCAGGCATTTTTATTTATATCATTATCACAGACATGGAAAAATATTGATTAAACAGGTAAAACACTGCACATTGATATTTTACAAAGAGGACGTAGCTCATATAGCCTGTAGACAGTTTTGCATCAGGGGAAAATAATAAACTCAGCCAATCTTTTAATTTTCATTCAGTACACACAGTGAGAATTCTATGAAGGTAAAGTAAATGTGACATGCGGAAAATAATACAGAGTGTCCAGACTCATTTGACTCATATTGCTCCAACTGACTCCAATAAACAGAAAGTTTTGACGACTTGTTATAAAGCCCTGTTGTGACAACTTGGACTCTAGTCCACCTTTCTCACTGCTAGGGGAGCTATGGACAAGAAATAAATCAACATAAGGATTTCATGTTTGCAGCGCTAGATAGAATCGTTGTTTTTCACAATGTACTGAATGGTGTGTTTCTGGTGTGTAACTTTGATTCTTGTTGATGGTTTTCAATTTTAACCAGTGCCTCAAGTCTGCAATCGCCCCGTGATCAGGAAGTCGTGGGATTGATTCCCAAGACCGTTAGGCACCTCTGAGGTACCCTGAGCAAGGTAACGTCCCCACACACTGCTCCCCGGGCGGTGTGTTCGTAGCCGCCCCCTGCTTCACTTGGTGAATGGGTTAAATGCAGAGGTGGAATTTTGTGCTGTTCACACTGTGTGCTGTGGCGTGTTCACGTATGACCAGATTGTCACTTTCACTTCACTTCTCCTGATTTTGTTTTTTGATTCAGTTTTTTGTTTTTTGATTCCGGCCTTATTTGGCTCATGCGTTCTGTCTTGCCCTTCTGCCATTGTTTGTCCATGCTCTATCTGGACTGTATTAAGGATTACTAATTTGAATCATCTATGTTATCATGGTTCGTCAACAATTTAACTAGTGCCGTGTTTGAATATGAATACTCTTTATCCTATTAACCTACTAACCACAAGAGAGTTCTTCCAAATATCATCATTACACCCATGCCTAAGCACTTAAGTGAAATCTAGCTGACCTAGACTTTGAAAAAGCAATACTTTGCATGTATTTGTTGCAAAAAAAAGAATGCAAGATGGTATAGTGTAAAATATGTCTAACTCCCAACAGCTAGACATGATAAATTAAATGTAAATGTAAATAAATCACATACTGGGTGTATTGTGCCTAGCATTAAAGCATAAATCTAGGTTTCAATCTAGGTTTCAGTTTGGATTGCTCCCTGTAGATTGTCAACAAATTGTTAAACTATCCAGTGAACGTTTTTGCATTGAGATTAAGGTTCGAATAAGGTTCGAGTGAGCGTTTAAGTCATTTTGGATTAATTTAATTGCCAAAAACCTAAGGAATGTTCACAGTTAATAGAAAGCTTGGAGGAAAAGTGTAATTCAGACTCATTGTGGATGGTTTACAAAGACTTTTGAGAATTTTAATGCAAGATTTAAATGCACAAGAAGTAACTGACGATGAGCTGATCAGAATTAGTCTAATACGGATGCTTTTAAAAATGGTGGCCAGACTTATAAAAATAAAGATTCTAGGTTAACTGGAATTTTTACATAACATGGAGTTCTTTAAACTGTAGAAACAGGTTCTGCACTCTCACACATTTTGTTTTTACAAATATGGTTCTTCTATAGTCTCTCAAGTGATTACTCAAGTGGTTCTAAAACAATCCTTTTAGCACCTTTATTTGTAAGAATGCAGGTACAAGACTTGAAATCCAAATTCCAAAATGAAGAGAAGTGAGAAAATGGTTTTCATCAACTGCTGGATAAATTACTGCCCCTGTTTGCTTCTGGTTAGTCCAGCATCAGGGTAATTACACCCATAATCCCATTTAACTGAGTCAGACTGCAGTTTTGTGAGCATCAAAACACAATGAAAAGTAACTGTAGACCAACAAGGGGCAGTCATCTGCATCAGTAATCAGTTTCAGTAATTATGACATTTTCCTGAGAGTCCAATACCTGCTTCTCTGGATTTAATATTTGGATTTTTTTTAAATCTTAGACAAGTATCGCTTATTATTATGTAACACCATGTAACAGATTACCCACCAATAAAAGATCATAAATTGTGTGCACTGTACATTTACAATACATTCAATTTGACATGATGAAAAAAAAGAGTTTGTGTGAGATCAGGGGGGAAATATCAGCTAGCTGTCACTGTGCTTTTTTGGTTTATTTGGTCTCTATTTCCAGTATCCAGGAGTATGGCAACAGAGAAGGCTTTCTGCTCATTTCAATTGACGACCCGTCTTTGGAGGCTGGGGCATCTCATGGTGCACTGGGGACAGGGAGAAATAAGCATTATTATTGTTATTATTATTGTGAACATTTTTTTTTTCTTTATGTAAACTGCTTTTGCCAACAGCGATGTGTCTTCTCCTGTAAAGCTTAACTGTGACTGGAGAATATGGAGCAAGCAAACAGAGAACACTGCTCAGATTTCTAGCTCCTCTCTTTTAAATTCTCCCCTTCAGTTTATCTCTTTGGAGTTTAGGTCAGGGGACCGGGATGATGAAAAATGAATTTCTGTGATCTAAGAAATATTTATATATATATTTGGATGTTTCTTTTCATTTAAAACGAAATGATAAATCAGCTGGTAATTCAGCTGGTCTTCCCCATTCTTAATTAATGCACTTATGTTTGTGGTTAGGTCTTCCTAATCACTGACCTAACAGTGGGTGTGGGCCTTTTATAGCTGCTGTTTCATTAATGAAGGTCAAAACGTTTCATTTGAATGTTCTCTAATCTTTCCAATATTGACTAGTGATTAGGGAATTTTGACCTCTGTGTTCCTCATATTTGCAGGGACTGTTTAAAAGTCCCTTAACTGTCAGGTGGATAGTTAAGGGTTAAAATAAAATAGATACCAGAATATGGTTTACTTCTGTTTTTTCATAAAAATGCCTAAGGGTGTCAGTATTTGTGACACATCATCTTATTTAAAAGTTTTCTTCAATTAATGGTTTTATACACGTTTATATTTTCATATTTTGCATGATTAAGCTAATTATGCACAAGCATTTTTTTAACAGCTTTTTGTATAGCATTATATAAAATGGGTGCCAATCATTTTGGAACTGCCTGTATATAAATGTTTTAAAGAGTTGTTTTCAAAGAGGTCAGGCCAGCAGGTCAGCAGTGAAATTGAATACTGAATCCATTGTCAGGCCTTTGAGGTTAAAAAGGATAATCATGTTTTCTTTTTTTTTTTAAAGCTCTTTAACAGTTATTTACACGACATCACAGAAGAACCACCTTTGGCTCCCTTAAGAACCTTTCAATTAATGATTCATTAGAATTTTTTTCTTGGGAATGAGATAAGCTTGGAGACGGAAACATTCAATTGGTGGAGAATCTTTACATTATGTGAATGTTTGTCACACTAACAGATCTCCTTTTCAAACAGGTTTATTTAGGGAATCAAAAGTGGTTCTATTGCATCACTTTAAAAAACCCTTTGTAGCAACTAGCTCTATCCTTTGTATCGTACCATCTTTGGGCAGCGGCTGGCTGGGTCTGGTGGGCAGTCGGATCTTGCCGGGTAATTCTGAGCTGTCTCTATAGTCTCTGGGCTTAGGCTGTGGCTGGAGGTCCAGGGGCTGACCAGGGCGGAATTTTGAAGGCAGAGGTGGTCTACTGGACATCACCATGCCTCCCTCAGAGCGAGAGGGAACCACAGGCTTTTTTGTGAGAGGCAGCAGATTGTTGCTGTTGCTGTTGCTGCCGCTGGAGCTGGAGCTGGGAGTCTGAGCTGAAGAAAGATTCTGTGGCTTGCTGTCAGAGCAGGTAAAGGACCGGTTGCGAGGTGTCGGGACAGGGGCATCTGTGGCTTTGGGGAATGCAAAAATTTCTGGGGGAGGCAAGTGGTCTTTTCTGGAGCTTTCCTGATCCCTGCCACTTCGTGTTTTCTCCCTTGAGCCATAGAGAGGGTTGTCAAACATTTCTGCTGGCTTACCATCCTCAGTTCTAAAAGAAAGAAAGAAATACAAAAAATGTGCAATTTGTAAACCATACACTTGAAAAATCCTAATGAATAAACTTACTAAGAGCTTTTTAAGGGAGCACCACAACAGCCAGGTTGAGATACAAACAAATATACAAAACTGAAATGAAAACATCAATTTTAAATGAAAATAAAGGCAATAGGTGAAGAGCCTTGTTGTACTCACACAGGACTGGATGCCTTGCCTGTTGGGCTGTACATAGAATGGTCATATCCAGTCTTTTTTGGGGAGATGTTCCCAGAACCATCTTTAGCTCCATGCCCAGAAGCCCCTGATCGAGAGGACACGCTGCTGCTCTTGAAACCCATATAGCTGGGGTTGCTAATATCAGTAGGCAGGGCCATAGATGATCTATAAATAGAAAAAGACTCCTTACTCCTTATATTTAAGAGAAATTATTGACATATGGGTCAAATTTCTAATCAAGATCAAATATGTTTGTTAAAATTAGGAAAATGAGTCTTACTTGTCTCCTGATTTGCCTTTACTGGCCCCTGAGTCATCACCAACCTTAATGAAGTCTGCAGGGAGGAAAACACAACTGAACAAATCTGTCTAAAACTGCATATCTTGACATTTTAACTAGCAAAATTCAGGGCTTATAAAATAAAGTGCAAAGTTTGCAACGAAATAACTGAGAATATCTGGCACAGCTGGTGGCCTGGTGGTTAGGGAGTTGTCCCTGTGATTGGAAAGCTGTGGGTTTGAATGCCAGGACTGCCAGTGGCATCACTGAGGTACCCTTGAGCAAGGTACAGTCTCCACACAATGCTTCTGTCCCCTCTGTGTTATCGGCTGCCCACTGCTTTTCTCGAGTGAATGGCTTAAAGGGGAAAATTTCACACTTTTCACACTGTGTTGTGGTGTGCTGTGGTGTAATCATGCGTGACAAATGGCCAAAAAAGAAAGAAAGATCATAAAAGCTGCTATTGGTGATAGGAACAAGGGAGAACTTTACTAAGCAGTCGACTGATTATTGCCCCCTGGAGCTGAGAACCACATAAAAATGTAAATTAGATGTTTCTACTGATGTAAATAGATGTCGTTATTTTTTTTCAACGCAGTTATTTGAGTACCATTAATGTAGCCCCCCAAGATCTGCCCTTGGAATGGACAATTCCAAGTTGTCATTGTGTAATTGTGTTACAGCAAGTATGAGCATATTTCCTTTCAGTAATTAATATAAAAGTATTTCAAATTGGAATTTACCAGTTAGGCAGAATAAATATGAATAAAATGGAAAAAAAAATATTTAAAAATGTATTTTAATGAACAACAATGTAAATACCTGATGGCTGGGCTGGGTAATATATCTGTTATACTGTTAAATTGTATTCCAGGTTTAGCCATAATTTCAGTGATATATTTGATAGCGATAGATTATGAACGGTATGTCTATAATTTAATGCCCATAAAATAGCAAAGGCCCTGTTGCCCGGTGATTTTTTTGTGCGCTTTACTTGTGATTTCCAGGGTCTGTCATTTATTTATGTCAATATATCATTAACTGGTTACAAGTTTTCAATACATGCATAAATAAATAGTGTCTTTCCTTTTTAGAAACGTGCAATCAGTCGTAAAACAGTTCAAACAAAACCAGTCATTTCAAGCAAGTGCTTAGGAAGCAAGGCTTCATTGACTTATTTATAAACGCATCATCTGATACAGTGAAACTGTCCTATTTGTAGGTGGTAATGAAAGTTGTTTGAGGTTGATATGAAGAGTACAGTCTGGATATTGGAGCGTGGGGACAAGCCTGCACTGGCCTAACAGATAAGATTGAATTCAGGAAGGCGATTTGTTCACTCACCATACAGCTTCTCTGTCTGTTTGCCCTCTGAGGTGCGTAGCTGGATGCCTCCCGTCAGTGCACCCGTGCGCTCTCCATGATGTGTGAGCATGACTTCAAACTCTGTATAATTGAACTCTGCAGCACGTAGAGCCACGCAAGCCTCACCTGGAGACACATCGGACAGATGAAAACTGGTGTTTTCTAGTCAGAAAGAAACTTTTCCTCAGCATCAATTTACGCAAAAGGATGTCGTGGGCGGGAGAAACGAAACAAGCTTGGAGTTTCACCTAGAGGTCTTGAAGTTCAGAGGCAGTTAAGTGAAGTTTTACTAGGCAGACTTAATTACCTACCATACGATTCATCGCTATCTGCAGACTTTACACTGATGAGGATGTGCTGGTCTAGTAAGTACTCCGGGTCTGATATGATGGGCGTGAGCTATAAAAAAAACGAAGAAAGAAATTCACTTTGGCATCACGTCTGGTGATTTACAGAACATTCTGTCCAGTCACATGACAGCAAAATTATGCTGCACGTGATCTTATGTATCAAATTACCTCCACTTGTGTTCCAAATCGAACCTTTATATGACCCTCTATGCACTCTTGATTTTCTCCTTCAGGACCTCTAACAAACTCTATAATGTTCAACAGACAGAAATTCAAATAAATAACCCCAATATATCTTCAGGCTTGAATAACAAGTGGACTTGCTTTTGAAAATAATGTGAGACAGCAGGGTCCTTACTTTCCAAGCAGCTTGAGTGGTACTCAATGAAGAACTTTGTCTTGGATTTAGTCATTAGAGTGGCAACACAGTTCATGAATTTGATTGCACCCTGAGACTCCTTTGTTGGATCTGAAAGAGAAATGTGGAGCTCATTAACCATTATCCAGCTAAAGAGACAATTATAAGGTAAAAGCCAGTGTACTATGTTTTGATCCATATCCTTTCAACAGAGTAGCTGCCACACTAAAATATACAGTTGTGACAATCGTCTAGTGAACTGCAGTTGCTTGTTCCGTATTTCAATCCATGTATTTAGAACTGATTTGTATATGGTATATAAAACAGATTCAACTGACTGATTAGCAAGAATGCCTCCTATTTTAACTCATAGAGGAGAATGACGTTTCTCCATCTGTACATAAAAGATTATATCCAGCCTTTCTTGATGCTCTGTTAAGGAATCAGTGGGTATTATAAGTATATTTGATTGATTTCAAATATATTCTAAAAATGTCAGGAGATGCACTGCGTTCTCTGAAGTGTGGTAGCCACAAAGCAATTTTCCGGCGATAGTTCGACAACTGTTTCGCCAAGAATAAAAAATTTGTTTGGCATGTTGACCTCTAGGAAGCACATAAGCCCAGATCATGGTCTTGTGGAATAGATCTACCTACTTGAGTAACAATCGTGCATGAACACTACTGCAGTAACTGCATAGCCAGTATCTTATACAAACCTGTACAAACTTGCTGCATCACAATCACTTTTTTTGGAAACGTTCTGAATTTTGTCAAATTCAGTGTATGGGTGCACACTCTAAAATACTTCAACATCTCAGAAACTACTAAGGATACTATTTTGAAACTGTTATACTCAAACTTGGCTACATTTACTCACATCTACTAAAGCTCCATTTGCCTTGCTCAACAAAACAACTACCAATGGCCAGTCAGAATTCAACAACATATCAGTCTATGATTACCACCAGCATCATCACTCACAGTAACACACATTACTTAATACACAAAAAGACCATATAATATCCCTAGAACTTGCCATAATGCAGTACATTTAGTTTCCACTTCAATTAATAACATTAGCCAAACGTCATTTGACAAGGAACATTTTCCATACGACTGTATGAAGTTAACTAGTTGAAAAATATCTTACCATGTTTTGAGACATACTGTGAAGTCACACCAACATCAAACGTGGCAAATACAGGTGAGTGGTCACTTGTCATGATGTCACTGGTGCAACCTGAAAGGATTTGCAGGAATTTAAATTGAATAGTGGTAAAGGGTTTTTAAGTTTACTTTGCATTATTTTCCACTTTACAAAACACAAAGCCTAAAATCTACTAACCGTATGAATGGCAGGCCACATGCACCATGGGGTAAGACTTGTGCAGCACACGGTCACACCACGATGGCAAGTTATATTTGGTCTGTTAGTGAGACAGTTAGGAGGAAGGCTGAGCCTGTGTGATAATTTATGCACACAAAGGTGTGCAAACCTCAATACCATCTTTCAGCTTGTGTGAAATTTCACTGTCCTCCACTAAACTACAGAAACAAATTTAGCCGTGGTCAAGGTTTTTAAGTGTTTAGCCCCAGTCATTCCTTCTGAAGTTATAAGCAGTGTTGCAACCCAAACTGCCTTTTAGCATGGAGCACTATTCGGGGCCAGTCAAAACACAGTTTATTTACTTATATATCAATCTTAAAGGCAAATGTAAGAAATGGGCCCTTTAAACCAGTATGTATATAAAAGAGAGATTTGTATGTAGCCTATGTATATATATACTGCTCACAAAAATTAAAGGAACACTTTAAAGAAACACATTAGATACATCAGATCTC
>JBBPDC010086260.1:0-10149 GCA_037974485.1 Hemigrammopetersius urotaenia
ATATACACATATATATACATATATATATATATATGGGTTTAAATACTATGTTATAAAGATGTACCCCTGGGTAGCTGCCCATGTCACCCATGCCTAAGAGCCCTACTGCCATAAGGCTTGGTAGTTAGAGAGATGCCCTGTGATCAGAAAGTCATGGGTTCGAATCCCAGGGCTGCTTTCACTTGGTGAAAGAGTTAAATGCAGAGAAATCATTAAACGCCGTGTGCTTTGCTGTGTTCACGCCTGACTATATGGAGCAGCTGTACTTTGTTTCCAAGGCTAGAATTTGCTCACAATGAGTTCATCTGATTCCTGGATGCAGCTCTGACCTGGGATCAGTGGGAATTCTATAGGTATTGCCCCCTAAAAGCAAATCCCAGCACCTGGGCAGGGCATGTCTGAAAACAAGTGCATGCAAATGTAGCCATCCATCTTGTTGCCCATTATGATTAAAATGCATTTGCCTAATAGAAATAATATATTTATTAAACAAACACAAAACATTACAAAATACCCAATAGAAATATGCTATATGGACACGGCACAGAGTCCTGACCTCAAGCCCATCCAGCACCTTTGGGATGAACTGGAACGGAGATTGTGATCCAGACCTTCCCGTCCAACATCAGTGTCTGATCTCATAAATGCTACAGAATGAAGGGAGACAGATTCACACAGAAACTCCAGAATCTTGTGGAAAGCCTTCCAAGAAGAGTGGAAGCTGTTATAGCTGCAATGGGGAACAAACTCCATATTAAACTCCATGTGTTTGAATGTCATTAAAGTCACTTTTGGTGTAATGGTTAGGTGTCCCAATACTTTTGTCCACATCATGTAATTGTTAATTAAATTATATATTTTTAAAAATGCATATGGCCCTGTTAAAATTGTCATTTCAGTGTAGGCTTTTGTTCATTCACACGTTTTTGTTTTGCACATGTTTTTGAATGAAAAGTTCCCAGTAGCAAAAACCATTACTGTTATCATTAAGTGTGCACTGTGGAGTTCTCCAGGCTCCAAGGTCCATTTGAGTGGAACATCCTACCATAAATGGGTCAAACGTCAAAGTGAATCTTGGTACACTGACCGAGTTACACTGAGGCTACCTCAGTGCAAGCCCCGCGAATGATTGACAAGACAGACATGCAAACTGCTGAATCCCTATTGGACATACACAGTGCATTATTATTGTTACAGTAGTCATTATTCATGTGGAGAAACATATGAAACATAAAAGTTATTTTTTAAAAGGGAGTACGCACGCGCGCGCACACACACACACATAAATGACATCATTTGTCAAGTAGCCATGTCACCTTGCCCTTTTCAGTGCAATAAATAAAAAAAAGCTCCTTTGTCAAACTGATAACGTATTTATTTGACACTGATGTGAGGACTTGCTTTAAGGATGTCTGTGAACTTTTCCAGACATTCAGAGACATTTTCCAGCAGTGTTTAGTCTAAGTCAAGGACGCTGGTTGTAGCTTTTCATTTAAAGTTTTTTTTTTTCTCAGCTTAAATGAGAAACTGGTGAACAGGAAATCTTATAATAAACAGGTACGCTATGTGGACAAAAGTATTGGGACACGTCGTAATTATTGAATTCAGGTGGCCCCTTTCAGTCAGTCCATGCTTTGTGGACATTATTTATAAGGACTTAGACAGTATAATACGCAACAGTGTGTAATTGTGTTCAGCAACGAGTTTAGAAATGAAAAGACGAAAACTTGAATTTGAAGCCCCGCCCCCTCCAAAGACTGAATGCGCTGCGTGGGCGGGACCAGAGGCGGGGTTTGTGTTGGCGGGGGCGGGACCTGTGGAGCCCAGCGCTGGGGCAGGCACAGGGAATGTGAGTGGCTGTGAGTCGGTGGGGTGATGCCCGGCGGTGGGGTGATGTGGGGCGATGCTGCCGTCGCGTTCTGGTTGGAGCAGAGGCGGGCTGGAGGGCTCCGCCACCAAGAAAAGAGATAAGGGACGGGTCAACGAACGGGTTAAGGGTTTCTGGACCCAGTTCTGCACCAGTCCCTCCTTATCGTCCGAGATACAGCAGCACGGAGGCGAGATTAAGTGTCCTGCAGCACTGGTCCACCTGACTGCACCTCTCTTCTGGGGCGTTTTTCCACGGGCAGTTCTTACCTGCTTTTGCTTTCAGGCTCCTACTTGCTACGATACACTTCTGTTTGATCTACTTACTGTACTGTCTCTGATTCACATCCCATTCACACCGCTATGACAGTGGTTTATTGTCTAGTATTGTATTTTTACATTACAATGCGTTCATTTGGCTAAGGCTTTTATCCAAAGTGATAAATATCATATAAATATTAGCCTAAATAGGCCCAGGTGGGAGAGTTTATTACAGCAATAAGGGCACGCGATACCATGCAAAGTGCAAAATACACTACAGCCCAAGTTCTGCTCTTCCAGGCTTCAGGCCAGCGTCTGATCCCCATATTCAGGTGTGTTTGGAGACACACAGCGACCCAGACAGCAATTTGCAATATATTAGCTTAGATAATGCATTATTTGTATGTCTTTGCTGCAGGCGATATTTATCTACAGCACTGTTATACTGTAAGAAAAGCTTTTTAACCTAAAAAATCTGGTATTGGTTAAGACGTTCATTGAACTTCTAATACATTAATAGAACAGTAAGCTGTTAACTTCTGATTTAAATCTAATGACGTTGAAATTGAGCAGGGTTAGACGCTTTTAATTAATGTAAAATGACTGTATAAAAAAAACAGTCAGTAGCACTGTTGCCTCACACCTCCAGGGATGGGGGTTCAAATCTAGGTCCTGGTCTTGTGTCTGTGTGGAGTTTGCATATTCTCCTCATGGTCCCGGGGTTTTCTCCGGGTCTCTGGTTACTCCCACGGTCCAAATCCATGCGCGTCAGGTGAATTGGGGATTCTAAATTGGTCGTAGGCATGAGTGAGTGGTGTGTGGGCGCCCTGTGGTGGGCTGGTGTCTAAAATCCACCTAAAATGAGCAAGTTTGGAGAGATATGGAAAGAAGCTTTATGCAAAATGTGTTGATTTTCCATCTTTCTGCCCAGAAGCGTTTTCCAGAGGGCTATTTTTTTTAAATAAGTGAGGACCAGTACTTACATACAAATTAGAGCTCAGATTACAAACAAAAACAAATAATGAAAACACAATTAAATACACAAATGCACAGACACAATGGGTACAGGTGTCATGAGACTATGTGAACTATGCAAAATGATTAATCGACTCAAAGGTCTTGATACCTGGGAGTTTGAAATAAGTGAGACCGACCTACAAATCACAAAGTCCACATATTACAAGCATACGAAGTTCAACTGATTAGCCATCACTTTGGTCATGTTGCAGGTCACCCAGTTCAATTCAATTCAATTCAATATTATTCATATAGCGCTTTTTACGACCAGTTTGTCACAAAGCAGCTTTACATAGTCCAGGTCCGAGCCCCTAGTGAGTAAGCCAGAGGTGACAGAGGCGAGGAAAAACTCCCTCAGCTGGAGGAAGAAACCTCGGGAGGAAAACGAGACTCAAAAGGGGAACCCGTCCTCCTCGGCTCGACCCGGAGAAAGGAACGAGAATAGAGAATAAATACAGGAGAGAGCCTCAGTGAACGAGGTTATAGACAGATAAGCCCTCTATGGCTAACAGAGTTGGTTTGATTAAGGGTCCAGAGGGTAAATATTGTCCATAAACATCAGGATCAGGAGGAACAATCTTCTTGCCTGGGCTTTAGGCAGCGGTAGCCCCAGCTCGGGGAAGGGCCCAGTAAAGATACAGGTGTCACAGTTGATGTCTGAATGTTTATTTCAGACAAAGCATCTATTATTAATTAATTCAGGTTTATTCATATATTTATATTATTTATCTATCATACACAAAAGGTCATTCAAAATGCTTTATGAAAATCGAATGCAAAATAAAATAAGAAAGAATAAAATAGAAAAAAATCATTGAAGAAATAAAAAGTTTAAAGAAGGCAGAGGAGAGCAGTGCGGTGTTTAACAGCATTTTGAAGTTGCAGCTGGTGCAGATCTAAAATGTTGTTGGGATGGTTGGTGTATAGTTCAGATCTTCAACCCGCTAGCTGAGCAGCTCCTGCAATTCTAAGAGACCCACCAGGAATATACTCTTCAAACTAATGCTGGGCAGCGCTTCAAAAAATTTAATCGCAATGAATCGCTTGATTGTTCTGCGATTAATCGTGATTAATCGCTTCGTTGTACTCAAGATTACATAATTACTTAAAAAGTAGTGTATGTGCGGCATACACTTTTATTTTTAAAGTACTGCAATGACAGGTATGACTAAAAACTCCAATACCCATAATTCTGTGACGGGGAGCAGCGCATTATGGGAAAAAGCCGAGGCTGGTAGAGTGAGAGCAAAGTGAGAGTACAGGTTTTCAGTGTTTTTAGGACCAGTTAAAGTTTGCAAAAGTTTTAAACAAACGAGCTTTTTAACAGCAGTATTTCCTTTATGATAAGATAACGTAGAGTTGCGTGCGTTGGGTAAATAATGCATTAACGCGATAATAACGCAAGTGCCCCACACTACTTCAAACATATCAGAGATGTAAATATATAGGACCCAAACCATCGGGTGACTTGTACATAATGAGTAACACTTTTAAATCAATTCTGTACCGAACTGGGAACCAGTGCAAGGATCTGAATTGGAGTGATGTGCCCTCATTTCCTGATTATGGTCTGAAGTCACAGCAATTGTATTACCCAACCTTCAACCCAGTCCTCATTCCTGAAAGAACACACACAGTGTGATCTCAACAGAGGCCTGAACAGCCCAAGACTATTCAGGACTTACTGGCTGTAGTTGAGTTGTGACATTGGTTCAGGAAGAGAAAAATTTCCATAGGCAAACCTGACGCGGCCTCTCTGGTGCGCCTTTTGCGTACAGAGGCAAATGATCCGAGCCATTCCAGATCAGCCCAAAAGCCTTTCTGCTGACTTTGCATAGGGATAAAAGCATTATAGTATGTCCAAAGCGTTTAACTTTGACTCTCCAAAGGTACAAGCTTGTGAATGTCTTGGAATACTGGTCACAATATTCAGTTTAATTGAAGTTGTTAGGTGTGAAGTGTTGAAGTGTACCCTAAAATAAATAGCCTGTATTCAAGTCTGGTTTGGTTTGTATTTTCTTGGGTTTAGAAGATTTGTAAGCCTTCCATATTCAACAATCTTGGGTTCAATTCTACAGTTTGATGACGCAATTATTTTGTACCAAAGTCTGTTCTATTAGAAAGAGATTTAATCATTCCTGACCACTAGGGGGCGCCAGTGGCTGTTTTTTGTTTTGTTGTCGCTTTTTTACGATTCCACAAATATCATCTAGAGCTCAATGACAGGATTTGAATTAGATAAAATAAGAGATCTTAAAGGTAAAGAATATTTAGAAAAATAATGAACATGTAGAAGCATTTACAAATCATCATAATCCCCAGTTTTTTTTAATCATTTTTTATTTTATTTATCATTTTTACGGTGGCAGTATTACTAAATACTTCATTCCAAATGCCTCAAGCACAGCAGATCTTTAAGTGTGTCTTGTTGCTGCTGTACCCTAATTTCTGCAAAGAACACACATACTGTATAACAAAGGTATGATTTTTAGTTTTCTTGTTTTATATAAAAAAAGTGAAACAAATTAATGTATAGCAAGAATACAATAATCCTAAAAATAACACAAAGATATTAACACAAAATACCTTACACACTTCTCTGCCATGAGCCAAAACATACTTTGGCTCTTGTTTACAGACAACACAGAATAAACAAACCACGCATAATAGAATGTACTCTTGTTGTCCACACAACAGTCCCAACAGTAAAATTTGTGTGAGGAAAATTCCAGCAATCCTCTTCCCATCATAAAATGACATTTCCACAGATGTACGTTATGAAGAGTGAATGATATGCTTTGAAACACACACACTATATCAAGTATTTTTATTAAACAGTGAGTATTTTTTTTTTTGTTGCGTGATACAGGGCCCTTTTAAATGAAAGGACGGATGTCCTGAAAAAGAGACCATTCCTTTCCTGAAATTATATAATATGGGACCGCTGCTGGCCTGCAGGTTAGGAAGTTGCCCCTGTCATCAGAAGGTTGAGGGGTTTGAATCTGCTAGTGGCACCACTGAGGTAGCCTTGAGCAAGCTACTGTCCCCCGGGCACTGCATCACTGCCCACAGCTTCACTTGGTCAATGGGTTAAACGCAGAGAATGAATTGCTCACTCTTTATTTATTTATTTATTATGTAGAGTACCAATATGATCGAATATCAGAACAGAGTAAAAGGCAGCAGTTCGACACTATAAATCTTTTTTATCCAGTTTTACAGGGTGAGAATTTTTCTTTAAGATTTCCCCGCAACGGATTTTCAGTGTGTTTTGATGAGAACATTGCCCTCTAGTGCGGTCTTATGGAAGCACCACCAGTTTTCACACGGGTATGTTTCGACAAGTGCGGTGCAAAGGCTTTATGCACATATGGGCACTTTTATTTAAGTTATTTCAAATTAGATTCATAATTATTTATCTGGGTGCATAAACCACAAACAGGAGCAAAGTGCACACATTCTGTACATCTATGGGGAAAAATGTCCCTTGCTCTAAAACTGTTATTATTATTATTATTATTATTATTATTATTATTATTATTATTATTATTATTATTATTATTATTTGTTGCAGAATACATCTATAGAAAAATAATTAGCTTTTGTTATTCTTTGCATATACAGGTATGCCATTTCTGCCATAAAATATGTTCATTTCTCTTCATTCATGAATTAATAAATCTGTAATTAATACATCTTCATTAATTAATTAATCAGATGCATTAATAGTAACAATAATAGTAACAATAGTGAACTAACCATGATAAGCCGTAGAGCACATAATACATCTGAAACAAATAACATCAAGGACAAGTCAGGAGCCAAACTATTACAGGGAGATTTTCAGGAGCTGCCCCTAAAATTGGAAGGTTGTGGGTTCGAATCCCGGGACGGCTATAGGCACAAATCAGGAACTCCTGAGCATGGTACCGTCCCCACACTCTCAGGCGCGTTTTACAGCTTTACTGCTTTACTCAGGTGAATGGGTTCAACGAAGAGGACCCTCCAGGATCAATATAGCATGTGAAATAATTTTTAAAAAAAACAATACCAGCTAAAACCTTTAAACTGCTTTAAACTAATTTTTGGAAGATTTTTGCAGAGGACCATTTATTTTTCTCCTTTCTTATTGGGAGACATCCTGCTTTATTACATTCACATTATCACTTTTATTGCTTATCGGTAGGTTTGTTAGACGGTGGCCAAAAACTTATCAGAGATGAGCTGCTTTAGAAGCCTGAGACACTGCAGACCTTAGTGGACTTCTACCTGTTGTAGCTTTTATTAAGTGTAGCATAGATGATCGCACCAGTGAGGGTTTATTGTAGCCCAACTTCATAGTCTGGTCTTAGATATAAACAAAGTTGCACAATATCTGGTAAACTCTGAAGACACAGCACTCTTATCTACAAACGCTTTGAGTAAAGTTCACCCACGTTTCAGTCAATTAATCCCTATCAGAGAAGCTGCTCTCAGTTATTGCCCTCCTCTACTGAACACGGTATCAGAAACAGTATCAAATTTTTATCGGTGAAATAATCCGTTGATAAAATGATGTGCGAGGCCGGCAGCTCATATCAAGTCTACTCTTTGACCGATTCCGGCGTACAGTTGGGTTGTGGTTTGTTTAGCCTGTGAAGAGCAGTTTGGGGTCTAATGGTTAGGGAGTTGTGATCAGAAAGTCATGAGTTCAAATCCCAGTGTTGCCCACTGCTTCATTTGGTGAATGAAGCAAAAAAAAAAGTGCCCACTCTGTCATACAAGGACACACCACAGAACAAAATTCTTCCCCTGCATTTAACCCATTCACCAAGTGAAGCAGGAACACAGCGCCCGGGGAAAAAGTGGGTGGGGACAATAACTTACTCAAGGGAACCTCAATGGTTCTTAGCAGTCTTGGTACCTCAGTGGAGCTTGGCATCACTTAGCAGTCATGAGAGAAGAATTTCCCATTGTGTGCTGTACTGTGGTGTGTTCACGCCTGACTATAAGGAGCCACTTTACATTACTTTACTCGGAGTACAGTGAAATCAAAGCGATGGAAAGAATGCAGCTTTCATTCCTCAGGCCAGGCACTTGATAAATGACAGGCAGTGCAGGAGTGAAGTAATGGTCATGTCAATCGGTGACTGTGGGGTGGAGCCATGAATGCCTGCTCCCAGTCAGTGTCGAGCTCACGGGTGTCCTGTCTTATAATCAAAGGGTCGGTGTGTAGCGGCTGTAGATTTACATTCCAGTAGATTCCTGCTTAGTCAGTTGCTTTTGCTCAGCTGATCATGTGAGCTCTGGATTTTCTTTAATAAAAGCCTACAGACAAAACATCTCTTTACAGCTGAAACTGCCCTGGTCTTGTGTGCAGAATCCACTAACCAGACTGGATCAGACATATTTAAGAGATTTATGCAGCAGAAAACTTTGATGTACACTAAATTAATAAAAGTACTGGGACGCCTGACTGTTACACTAACAGGCATGTTAATGAGATTTAAATCTATAGACTTTAATATGGAGTTGGTCCCCCTTTCAGCCATAACAGCTTCCACTCTTCTTGGAAAGCTTTCCACAAGGTTTTGGAGTTTCTGTGTGACAAATTTCACTCACTCCCTTACTCACTCACTCACTCTCTCACTCACTCATTCACTCACTCACTCATTCACTCCCTCACTCACTCACTCACTCATTCACTTCCTCACTCCCTCACTCCCTCACTCACTCACACACTCGCTCACTCATTCACTCATTCACTCCCTCACTCACTCACTCACTCACTCATTCACTTCCTCACTCCCTCACTCCCTCACTCCCTTACTCACTCACTCACTCACTCACTCATTCACTCCCTCACTCCCTCACTCCCTCACTCACTCACTCACTCACTCATTCACTCCCTCACTCCCTCACTCACTCACTCACTCATTCACTCACTCACACACACTCACTCACTCACTCACTCACTCACTCACACACTCACTCACTCACTCACACACTCACTCACTCACTCACACGCTACCTCACTCAATCACTCACTCAATCCCTCACTCACTCACTCACTCACTCACCCACTCACCCACTCCCTCACTCACTCACTCACTCCCTCACTCACTCACTCATTCACTCACTTGCTTATTCCTCACTGGAGTCATGGGTACCCAGAGCCTATCCTGGGGGAAATAATATGTCCCTTGCTCTGAAACTGTACTCACTATTACTATTATTATTGTTATTATTATTATTATTGTTGTTGTTTTTGTTGTTGTTTTTGTTGTTGTTGTTGTTGTTATTGTTATTATAATAATAATAATAATTATTATTATTATTATTATTATTATTATTATTTATTTATTGTAAAAAGAAGCTGTAGAAGAATAATAAGCTTTTGTTATTCTTTGCATATACAGTTATGCCATTTCTTAATGTTAATTCCTTTTCATTCATGAATCAATACATTTGTAAATGTTTACCTTTATCCGTAGTTGCTTCTGTATGAGCACGGAATTGGCAATAATAGTAATAATAATGAGCTTCCTGAGTGATCAGGAACGTATGTTAACAGGCTACTCTGACAGCTTCATGGTGAAGTACACTATGTGGACAAATGTACTAGGATGCCTGACCATTGCACCAACAAGGACTTTACATTTTACAGCATTCATCAGACACTTTTATCCAAAGCGACTGCCATTTCCTAACTACAGGGGGCAGTCTCTCCCTGGAGCAACTCGGGGTCAAGGGTCTTGCTCAGGGTGGTGTTCAAGGTAGGATTCGAACCCATGATCCCTTGGTCCTGAAGCAAGTATCATACCCACTAGGCCACAACCACCCTTTTAATGGAAGTCGCTTTCAAATACATAGAAGTTGTTCCCCCTTTGAAGCTATAACAGCTTCCACTCTTCTTGAAAGGCGTTTCTGGTTTGGAGTTTCTCCATTTATTCTGTAGCATTTATGAGGTCAGACACTGATGCTGGAGGAGAAGGTCTGGATCACAATCTCCGTTCCAGTTCATCC
>JBBPDC010086271.1:0-10149 GCA_037974485.1 Hemigrammopetersius urotaenia
AAAACACACTGAAGGTGTTTTCAAAAAGTCACTGTACAATTTTGAGTAGACAAAGAAAATGGAGTATTTTGTTTGTTTACTCACACTTACATTTTTTTATTAAAAAGTTCCTGTTTTTCTCCCCATGTAGTATCAAAAATAGTATCAAGTATCGAGTAGGATTCAAACCCATGACCTCTTGATCCAGAGGCGAGTATCCGACCCACAAGCCCACCATCCCACCTTTAGCGCCCCAATGGCAGGATTATGTATTCGGAATACCCTGCCTGGTTCAATCAAAGGCTGGGAATCAGATATTAATTTCCAGAGTCCGAACAAAAGAGTGAATTCTGCATTTTTTCAGACGATGGATTAGGGAGCCGGACGGCGTGACGGTGCAGGTTTTTAAAAGAGGGATGTTTTATTCCTTCCCTTTGTTCATTTCTTTCTTTTTCCCCCATAATTGATTGATCAGAAGTGAAAGCACCCGTGTCCGTGTGATTTCTCCGCCGACAGATAACCGATACCGATATTTACTCTCCAGCACTGCGGCGCCGACGCTGTTATTTATTGATGCGGACGAAGCGCAGATTGAAAGCCCGAGCCGGAGCAGAGAAGAAAAGAAAAAAAAATAAAAAAGCCAACAGGATAGGAAGTGTAATTCCAAATCCAATCTAAAGCACAGGTCGGCATTCAAATGGAACAACTGGACCAAAACCTGCGAGCAGAATTTAGATAAAGCACTACAGGCTGCTGCGAGGCGCAGGAATGCAGAAACACCGGCTTCCTCCAATCGACTCTGACTGGGGTCCTGCTCCAAACACTCCGTTTTCCACCGCTCAGGGTTTAGAAAATAGAAAATGGAAAAAAAATTGGATGAATTTTGAGGGTTTCATTTGAACTCTCCCTCCATGTCGTCTGTATATTGAAAGCTACACCCTCCAATTATTTCTGACAGTGAAACGAGAGCAGAGGTTGGATGAAAGGATATTCTGAACTCTCAATCCAGACCATATATCAGTAGAAATAATAGTATTTTATTAATTTGTAAAACAAAACCTGTTGAGAGCAGATGGACAAATAAACTCAAAGCTTTAAAATTAACAGCAAAACAAATTTAAATTACTGGAACCCGTCGAACCTGTTGATACAGAATGTAAACCGACAATGAAAGTAACAATGATGTTAATTAGGTAATTAGACTGTGATTATGTGAAGAAATGTAACATTGATAGACGAGTTAAAGATAAGTTAAAGTGCAAATTTCTGCACATTATGATTTGACAAAAAATAAAATGTAAGCTGGAAAAGAAATACAACATAAAATACGGCCTGGGTGTTTTTGTTTAAAATGTTAAACTCAAATATATGGAATTTGTGTAATAAAATTAGTGGAAAAGTGAGGAAAATGGTCACATTTAAGTGCTTTCTGGGTTAAAGTGGGGGGACAGAAATGTCTGCCCTGGACAACATGGTGTTTTCTTAATGGTATTGTGTATTAGTGTAAGGACACAGTGCCCTCGCAGCTCATCCTCAGATTCTCCAGATCAGCTCCTGGAGCCTATTCCTGAAGGATTTAAGGAAAAGCTGAAAAGCCACAGGCCGCAGGCTCAGGATCAGCACTCTGTCCAGTTACAGTACGGAGAGGTGTCGCGACTCTCATCCTGTGGAATTGATGTGAAATTATCAGTGTACTGATGTTGTTTCAGCTACATTAACTATTCTATTAAAACGTGAGTACAGCATCAGGACATCTCCAACAAGGCAAGTCTTGTGGGGGGTTCCTGGTGTTCTGTGGTCAAAACCTACCAAAAGTGCTCCAAGGAGGAAGAACCAGAGAACTGGTGATGGGGTCCTGGGCCCCCGAGGTTCTCTGATGGTGGTGGTGAGTGAAGAACAGCCTATCTGGTCTAATCCCACAGAAGATCTGCTGTAGAACAAACTGCTGAATAAGTTCTTGCTGCTCTAAGAGAAAGAAGTTAGAGAACTCAGTGCAGCTCCCCCTGCTGGGTATGGGGATGTGTAGCTGCAGACCGGTCAGAGTACCCATACTGACACCTGTCCACCACCGAAATATCCTACAATGAACATCAGAACTGGATCATGGAGTGATGATTGCCTGATACAATGGATCACATGTTCTTCTACACCAAGTCATGTGTGTGTGTCTCTTACCTGGACAAGAGATGAAAAAGCTCACACTATGTTAAGAAGGAGAGGTGGTGGGGTCAGTGTGATGCTCTCGCTGATGTTCTGCTGGAGAACCTTGGGTCCTGCATTCATTTAGACATTATTCTGACACCTAAACCCTGCAGACCAGGTTCAGACCTTCATAGAGACCTAATGGCAGTTTTCAGCAGAAAGACCCCCACACACTGCAAACACTGCTCAATGTGCCTCCAGATTTTGTTGAGCTTCTGTGGAACAAACTAGTCCAATCCATGGAGGAACCACCTCACAGCGCACAGGACTTAAAGCATCTGCTGATGTTGCAGAACTACAGCATTTTAAGAGGTTTCGACATCATACAGGGTTTTAATGTTGAAGTTTTTTGGTGCCAACCATTGAAGTTGGCACCTCCTGTGGTGCACCGACAGTCGCATCCTCGTATTCCGTTTATGGGATGTTTACATTAGGAGGAAATTTGCTGTGGTTGCCTGATTTTGAGAGTGATTACCAATTATAACTTCATGCCGTGTTGAACAAATAAGAAAAGCCAAGCATGTGTGACAATGGATGCGATAGAAAAGTCAATCCCAGGCTTTGCTAATGCCTCATCTGAGAGCTCCAGAACACTCAACAGTTCACCTATCGGTGTGTGTGTGTGTGTGTGTGTGTGTGTGTGTATTTTGATGGCACACCAGGGCCCCGTTACGGGCAGCTTCATTCAATTTCATTCGACAACAGGCGAAGGATAATGAAGCGGAATGGAATACGTCAAATGCTTCTCCAGTGAAAAATGACTCGACACCTCCAGAACTTGACAACTCGGGGTACCACCTTACTTTAAGACTACACTTATAAAGGATTTATCAATTATTCTATTATAAGCAGGGAGTTAATTAGACTGTAGGCAGTCATTACGTCATTAATAAGCAGTTGCCATTCATCTATGCAGGACCACTACTATACTAGACCTCAGATCTTGCTGGTTGCTGAGTTCTCGTCTCTTTCTCAGGCAGAATGTGAAACTGTAAGCTTCATAAGGTCTTTGTTGTCATGCTGAAACATGACAAAAATAGTTGTATTGTTATTATTGTTATTGTTATAATTATAATTATTACTATTATTACTGTTGTTGTTGTTATTGTTATTGTTATTATTATTATTATTATTATTACTGTTGTTGTTATTGTTATTATTATTATTATTATTGTTGTTGTTGTTATTATTACTGTTGTTGTTATTGTTATTATTATTATTATTATTATTGTTGTTGTTGTTGTTGTTGTTGTTTTTAGTTGTGGTTCCTCTTCTCCTGCTACAGTTTTTAAAATATGGGCGTAGCTTCAATGTCTAAATTTTAGTTTATATAAGATCAGGGGCCAAGAACTGATCATTTTAAAGTGTTATTTTTGTGGTCGAGTTGTCTCTGTAATACACAGGGAGAGAGAGAGAGAACTGCCGAGTCGCCCTCAAAATGCAAAGAAACACAAATACGGAGAACCAAGCAAACAGCAGACCCATAATAGAACTTTTTCGGTAAGCGCTGGTACCTTCATGCCACTGAAGCGCTGGCCTTTGAACCGGACGGCTGCAAATGTGAGGCCCCGCTGTGAGAAGATTTTGCATTTGAGTGTCTCCAAACACTGATTTTGTAGCAACCCAGCAATCACACTTTACATTTTCTCACGAAAAATTCATCTAGTTGTAAAGCTGTATCCAACTGGGTGTGAGGTCAAAACAGCCTGTTCTCTCAACCTCGGACCCCCTCCCCCATAGAAACCCTTCATCAATATGCCACGAACATTAGAGCCCTGCTGAAAGTTGCATGATTTGTAGCAACACGTTTTAAAGTGGCCCGGCCCTTAAACGTCCGCTAAATACCGTATGAATAAAATAATACGAGCCGAATAATTCTGACCCTGCTCAGGAGACGGCATGAAACTTTTATTTTAATAAATGAATAATAAACTGCATGGAACCTTCTTCAGAAGCTGATGATTTATGCATAAATCATTATTCCCCTCAGACAGTTCTCATGCTTCATTAGCAAGAAAGAAAAAAAGGAGAAGGCCTTATTTAGAACAGGGTTAACAAATGAACGCTTTTTTTGCCCAATTAATTACATATTTGATCATATTTATCCACATGCCTTTCACAGGCATAATGCATGAACACCACAGCACACAGTGTGAACAGCGTGAAACTCTTCCTCTGCATTTAACCCATTTAATCTATTCACCAAGTGAATCAGCAGGCAGCCAGGAACACAGCGCCTGGGGAGCAGAGTGTGGGGATTGTACCTTGCTCAATGGTACCCCACTGGTGCCACTGGCGGTACTGGGATTCGAACCCACAGCCCTCTGGTCACAAGGCCAGCTCCCTAAAATGTGTGTTTTATTGTGTAAAAATTCAGTTTTATTTTATTGCTGCTGATCTAAAGTATGCAAATGAAGTCAGTTCTGATTGGCTGCATTGCCTGTATTGTGCCTGAGATTGGGCTGAAACGCTCCTTATAACTTCAGTGTAGGTGTGAAAGTTTAAACTGCTCAATATATATCATTACCTCTCTCTCTCTCACTCTCTATATATATATAGTTCTGTTTATATTTTTCAAGACAGGAATATTCAGTTTTCCACACTACGGGCCCTTTAAAATTAAGACACCTCACATAATCAGACTTTTCAAGCACTTTATTTCTCGTATGGTGCTCAAAATCACCTTATTTCCCACTGAGTTTGAATAGATTGGCTTTTTAACGGTGTGCAGTAACATAAAAGTGTTTATTGCATTCCCTGAATGGGTGCTAGAGTCCATTCTTTCTGCCTGGGCTGGAGTGAACTAAAGGCCTGTGAGAATACTGGACAAAATACAGACACTTATTTTCCCTCACTGTGAGCCAATAGCTTGAACCCACTAGATTCTTTGCATTTTCCTGAGAAAATCTTTCTTCTTTAAGTTTTAACCAAAAGGTAGCAATTAAACTCTTTTTCTTAAACTCTGTTTTTGTTCTGGGAAGTATATCAGTATCTTTGGAATGCTTAAAATGTACAGTATCATTAAAGATACTCGGCTTAAAATGTTAATACCTCCTTTATATTAATTCATAATATCCCAATAATATTGTTTAAAACATTGTGTATTTTATTGTTAACTTGGGTTTTCTTTCTACATATTTCTCAGTTTTTTATGTATGTTGTTGTATACATTGTTTAATATAAATCTAAAATATTAATGCATGTATAACAAATGTGACGCATATAAGTGATTAACTTTGCTCTTCTTTTTAATCATTAGACATCTCCATTGGATATTGTTTTATCCTTTTGGGTCTGTTTCCTTCAGAGGTTCCACACCTCTGTTGCTCTCAGTTCACTCTTTATGGGCTCAGATGCCCATTCTGTAAAGATCACTTTGGATTATAAAAATTAATTAAATTGAAATAAACATACAGAGAAATTTATATCTGATTGTAGTGTTTTCTCTAGACATCTCACATCTAAGATAACTCTAATTCCATGTTGTGTTGGTTCAGCTCCCTACTTCCACTGCTAAGCTTCAGCATTTTATTTTGGACCAAAAGCTTCCAAGAAGAGAAGAATGGGGCCAAACACACTTCACCTCCTACAGGTTTTTCTGCATCGCTCTGGGACAGAAAAGGCTGGACTTTAGCAGTATTTCTTAGGCAATAAAATCTACTTCAGTGATTCCTTCTGCTTCAATATACAACAGAGCTTAGAATCTAAACTTACATCCAGGCCTCCAAACTCAGATTTGGCACATGACTTTCTTCCTCTGAATTTTAGTACCAAGAATCAGGGTTTCATTGTTCCCTTTTTGAGTAAATTTAGTTGCAAATGTTTTTGCATCATGACAGATATCTGAAAATAACTGGTAGGTTTGTCCACATAGTCCTGATTTTCAGAAGAGATGGTAAAATGTGTTTGTAAATCTGTGAAAAGCATTCTCTTGGTTGTTTTTAACAATTTTCTGTTTAACAAATAGTATTTGTCCTAAAACCGAACCCTGTGGGACTCCAGGGTTATCAAGTGAACCCAGAAATTGTTGGTCCTGGAAGAATGTTCCAGTGAATCCAACATGTTGGTCCTGGAGGAATGCTGTGGTCCTGGTAGAACGTTGAGATTCTAGTGGGACATTGTGGTTTGGTTAGTTTCACTGTGCACTGTGTAGATGGCTGAAACTAAACAGAAACTTGACTTGACTTGGTATGTCATTTTAAGTGCATGCGAGATTTGAATATCTTGGATTTTGCTAAAAACTAACATTTTGCTAACTAAAAGAAGCTAACTAAAAGACTTCTTCAAGACGCTTCCACAGAAGGAGCAACACGATATTATTTTGCCTGGAGTTCAAGCCTACCACAAAAGTGGCTTCCAACAATGCTGAGGCTTGTTTAGGGCTTCTGTCCTGTTTCGTGGGCCGCAGGGCCTCAGCGGTGGGGTTAGTGGGATCAGGTTAGCAGAGCTGGAGGCTGGAGATAATTGGGCAGAACGCAACACAGTGTGGCAGAATGGCCACCTCGGGGGCTCTAGAACTAATCCCCACCCCCCTTGAGGGGATTAAACTGCAGGATCACTATCTCCACCCCCTCCCTGCACCACATCCGCCGGGGAACCCCCTGTGAACCCAAGCCGGTCTGCTCCACTGCTGAATTCTTTCGGATGAGCCCAGATTTATCATTTTCACCTAAACAAAAGAAGTAAACAGTCTGTCTTACACTTTAATAATAAAGCAACAGAACAACCATCCACATGTTACACGGTTAACTTTCGAGGGTCCATTAATTCAAGTCTTGAGTCATGTTTTTACTGTGGGTACCGACTGCCTGTGATGTTCTTCACACTGCCTTACAAATGAGAACAATTACTTACCATAATAACCTTTAAAACTCAGTTACTGCCAGAGACGATGGAGGCAGGCTGTAATTTTATCAGTGAAACAAACAAACCACTTCTGCTGAAAGCACTGAGGACATTTGTGCTTGACGGAACAAAATGTTCTTTACATTGTTTTGCTGTTAATTATATAACAATATTTGAATAGTTTAGCAAAGTAGTTCCTGACCCAAAAGTTCTGAAACAATAATAACTGGGAATTAAAAGGAAAGCTGTTTAGATCTATGGAGTCACATTACATTATTATTATTGCTATTGTTGATAATAGACTAATAAAAGTGGTATTGCTGTTACATAACTCTAATATATATTCTGCCCATTTTAAAGCGAAAAATGTTTCATTTAACACCACTTTGGAAAGTTACATTTTCCATCATAATTTAAAAGCTGCTCTTAAGGCTTGAGGAAGACGCTCTGGTGATCATGAAGCTCAGTGAATTCGAGATTCCCAAAAGTAAAAATTAAAAATAAACACAAAAAGAGATGTCCCCCATTTTTGACAGACATCGTAACTTCAATCCTTCTCGATGACCACCCAGCTGGCCCCCCTCCTGCTTATCACAACAGGCACACTCCTGCAGTACTTAAAGGCTGATGGGTTCTCGTGACAGCCCAGTGACAAGAACCAGCTGTTAGATGCTGGGTTTAGACGTCAGCCGAACGGTTTGGGATCTGAATTATCCTCACTCGTCTTGGACATGGTGCTAAGCAGCTGCATGTTGGATCCTCCATTGGCATTAAGGGTAAAAAGCTAAAGTGGTTAATTAGTCAACACAATGTGCTGCAAATTGAGGCCTCTGAGAGATCAGTATAGATTGTTCTAAATAAGTCGTAGGAAGTAGAGGAGAGAAATACAGCAAGCAATCATTTGGCTCTAAGCCTGAGGGTTCCCAGAGAGTACAAATTAATGGCCATTATTTAGGGGGATCCCTTATGGGTGCTGAGTGTCCAAAACCGCTCTAAACTGAAAGCTGCTGGAGCTCGTCTGGAAATTAAATCATTTCCTTGTACGCAATAAGATCACGCAACTTCTAAATCTGCCGCGAGAGATGGAGAAGCGTCTTAATCTGCTCTGAATGGGAAACTTGTTGTTGTAAGCAAGGGCACGACTGCCAATTTCTGCAAACCTATTGTCTTGGCATGGGCCAGAATATCCTCAGACTTTTTCAGGACATCGCGAATTCACAATGTTGCCATTCGGTCTTCAGGCTGCGCCCAGTGGTTTCTGTCTCCGTTTCCACTCCACAGCCCTCTGAATATTTATCAGGACACGTTCAACATTTGTACGGAGTCAACAGAGAGCCGGACGGTGATGAATGAATGTATGCACCAGCTCTGTTAATTCACATCCCACTCTATTCTGCCTCACCCCAAATTCCGAGCTGGGTCTGAATTTTAAATATCCTCTCCAGACCACAGGCTCTGTGATTGATGGCTGTCATCTCGTCTCTCGCTCTCTCCCCTGTTCCCCGGTCTGCCCTCTCTCTCTCTGTCTCTGTCCTCTTGCATTCACCCACATTCAACTCCCAAAGTTGAACAGCGAACACCGATTGGAAGCAAGGCCACTGATTGGATGGGATGTCAAAGTTTATTATGGTGGCTCTTCTTCCGCAGCCAAATTGTTATTCTCCTTTGAGTTCTACAAAGTCCCCAAAGATGTTGTATGTCTTGTAGAAATAGCAGAAAGCCTTTATTAACTTGTTCCTGCACAACAGAGGAAATGTCAAATTCCTCCCATTTGTTGTTTGTTGTTTAGACCTTATGGATTCAGATCTACACTAAAAACAATCAGTTTAACATCAACCATGTAGAACCATGTAGTGCAGACACTTATATAAAGGTGTATTCTGGTCAGGAGTGTGGGTTTTGTTGTTTCAGGGAGATTTAAACATTTTGGGCCATTTTATACTTGATAGTTTAGTGCAATGTGCACAGCCATGTAAGTCTCAGTATAAAAATGAAATAAAATAAAGACTAGTAAAGACTACACTGTTAATGCACTTTGCACCCATAATGAGTGTCATAGACATGAATGTTTTCAAACACGCCACTTGAATTAATAAATAATTCTATCTAATACATATCTAATAATCGAATAAATTAATAAATAAATGTATTTGACTCTTGTTGTCATTTCACTGCCTTAAAGTGTTATCACACCGACAGTGCACCCAGACACAATCATTTAAAAAGTTCCAGTCCTTTAAGCAGGAAACATGCAAAAAAAAAATATTTTGAAAAAGTGTGGGAAAATGAGGAATGTGCTGGTATGAAACCAGTAAACTCACTTTGCGTTGTATCTGGTGCAAAATAAGGCCCTGTATGTTGAATGGGCTTGGTCGAACCTCTGTGGGCGGAGCAACTGCGATGACATTCAGATCAATACAAGCGTACAGCTCCTCCTTCATTTTTAAACCTGTGTTGTTGTTTTGAATGCAGATGTGCTAATTGACTTTCTGCATGTATAAATGTGTGTGTGTGTGTGTGTGTGTGTGTGTGTGTGTGTGTGTGTGTGTGTGTGTGATTGTGTCCTTTAATGTTATTCCCTGCCTCTGGTGTAATGCCGCTTATGTCCTGATGAGATTAGCGTCAGTCGGTCCTGGTCTCCACAAGCAAAAGTAAATGAGATTTGTGATGAAAGAACTTCTCCTGGTTGGTAGTTCAGTCAGAGGTGAGAGAGGGGAGGGCGCATTCGGTGGCTGAGCGCAGGCACACACATCTCTGATGTCTGAAACCGAGCCTCTGGCTCACAAACACACTCTCTCTCTCTCTCTCTCTCTCACACACACACACACACACACACACACATACTCTCTGTGTTGGTGTCCACATCTGTTTCTCTACTCACGAGCCCGAGTATGAGCACATTTCCCCCAAAATATGAGCTCAATTGCCGTGACACAGTTCTCATTCAGGCGCAGTGAAGATCAGCCCAGGTTGTTTGAGGGCAACTCAGACCAATAAAGCAGTGAAATAAACCACTGAGTGCAACAGTGTGTTAATGATATCCAGCTTATTCTGTATTACTGCTTTATCCATCCATACATCCATCTGTCCATTCATCCATCCATCCAACTCAGTCTATCTATC
>JBBPDC010086282.1:0-10148 GCA_037974485.1 Hemigrammopetersius urotaenia
AGTGTCGCTTGGTCTCCTTATGGCGTCAGAAGTTTAAGGCCTAAACAACTGTTCGAAGGAGATTCTTTTCTCTGATGACCTGGTACTGTCTCGCTCTATAAGAGATTTATACACTTGTAATAACAATAATAATAATAATAATAATAATAATAATAATAATAATAATAATATCATCACTATATACAAGCACAGATATTTCCAAAACATGGTAGCACGGTCAAAAGGAGAGAACTGGGGATGGGAAGTTCTGAGCCATGTAATTTGATGTACCTCGACAATATTTACAAGGAAATCTCCCTGTTTTCAGCAAGAAAATTGAGAATAAAGTGGTGCTGAAAGAAATATGCTGCTTCTTCCATTTTGAAGTGTTATTGATGGGAGAAATCATTCACATGACAATCATCTTCCTAAAGACCCCCTTAACCATCACTGGAAGCATACAGATTTTTTGATTGTCCTTGTTCGTTATCCTCGTGGTCCAAAATGCTGAAGAAATGGTTCAACTGAAAGATTTTCACAAACGTTTTCCTCCTCAGAACAGATGTAAGGGTAAAATACAGTCATAGTCCAAAGGTTGCCCCGACCAAGAAATAGTTGATTTTGTTCTTTTCTAATGAGAAAATCTTTTTTGAATTTGCACCCTGTAGAGAGTGTGTACTTTGTTCCCCAACAGAAAATAATAATACAAAAAGGAATCTGGTACTATTCAAACTTTTGCCTACTGCCACTAAGTGGCAGCTTATAACCATCATCATCAATCACCACACACTTGCCTTCGACCATGTCGACTTGTAAAGGATTGCTTTTGTGGTTCCTGACTCTGAATGACATGTTGTCTACAACAATGGAGAAAACGATGCTCACTAGCTATAAAAGTATAATAGCTGTGGCTTTTGTTTGTGACATTTTTAGCTCATTCGCTACATTAGCTTCACAGCTTCCATTCAAAAATAATGAACCAAACAGGGTTTGACTGATCAGTCACATTTAGGATAAAAGGAACAATCTGGATATTAGATTGTTTTCCTTTATTATTCCTTTAAGTCTCACTACCCTATTAGCATGGTCTCTAGCTTGTCCTTGCAGGTCTATTACCGAATCCCTCATTTGTGTAAATGTGTGTCTGCATACATTTGCAGGGTCATGTCACAAACATTCCATGTGCTCTAAACTCCCAGAAGGCTCAGAGTTTTTTCTCTCTGTCTCTCTCTCTCTCTCTCTCTCTCTCTCTCTCTCTCTCTCTCTCTTTCCATTTCCTCATTCTCCCGTAGGCGTGAGACACATGGCAGTCTGTGGCGAGCAGGACCTCTTATCCTGATGCCCGCTGTCCGGCGGCTCATAAAAGAGTCCATTTCATCTCTGCTTCATCAGGTGATAGAGAGCAGTAAAGACTGTGGGGAGGGCCGTGGCTCACAGCTGCCATTTGGAAGAGACACAAAGCCATTTCTGTCTGCTAGGAGCTCAGGAACAAATGACAGTCACTCAGTGCTGTCTAATACTCCAATACGAACCACAGAATATGAACAAATGAATGTCAACGGACCTGCAAATTCTAATCTTTTATGCACAAGTAGGGTTGGGCTCTACTGGAATTCAATATTGAAAATTTTTCCAAATATATCACACCCAATAAAGCTATAAAAATGTCACTGGGTGGCCTGGTTACTCAAAGTAACCTTCACAGAAATATTACTATGTGACTATATATATACCATAAATGCCATATATACTCACTGATGCCTTTATTAGGTACACCTACCTTATTTACACTCAGTGTCCATTTTATCAGGCTCATTTATTATATCGATGCTCTTTGGCATTTACAGTTACAAACTATAATCTGTCTGTCCTCTATAGTATTTGTTAAAAGCCTATTTCCCCTGTTTATCAATGGTCAGCAGCCTAATAGGGCCACCAGTGAGCAGTTAGCATGTGGGTAGTGGACCATTGTCAGCGTGGTTAACTAAATTGTCTATCAATAAATCTAAATGGATGAATCTATCAATGGTGGAAAAACAGAAAATTATTATTTTTTGAAGTGGTTAAAAAGAAATTAGATTGAGATTTCAGACAAAGCATCTGTAGCTGATTTGGGGGAAAGTGAAGAAGTTCTCGCATGTATGTCATAGAAACATGATTATAGTCAATAGCCGGTTCTGTCATCACAAGTTAATGTAATCAGTTAATTTACATGATTGTTTTTAGTGGTCTTTTCTGTCAGTTTTGACATTAAATCTGTCTTCTGATTATTTTCTAACAAAGATGAAATTTAATGCAAAACTTGTAGACTAGCCAAATTAACTAATGATACTTATCTTCCTGTCCTTTTTGAACGTATGCTGGGAGTGGCTGCCTTCTGTTCTTAATGCTGGACGAGAGAACAGACTTATGAAACACTTTACTGCAGGTTTTCATTCCAATCTCGCAGCTTCACACCTCATTCCACTTCATTCCATTCAGTCGGTCTCAGTCTTCAAACGGGTGCTTGTTTGAGATGAAAACCTGGGGCCACTCTGATCTATTGCACCCAGCTTTACAGCCAAGAGTCAAATTTGGACAAATACTTCAAACTACTGGGCCTTCCTATCTAACATCACTGACCGACGCCGCTGAACTGATTAGTATATCACTATTCAATTTTTTTTGCTGGTTAGTTAAGTGCAGATGGAGGCTAAACGTCATCATCATGAAAGGTTGTCAAATTTAGTAGAGCCTTATTAACTCTGAACTAGCCCACTGTATAAACAGATGATGGCTTGGTTTGGAACCACTTTGGATTTCACTTTCACAAATAGCAACCTGTGGTCTATGCTCTAGGTTCTAGACAATCCATGCTCTGAACAATCTCTACAGTTAAATGCACTTCAAGAAGACTGTACTTTTAGTTATTTCAAATTCACACAAATGAAAGGTTCGGACACTCCTCCCTTGTGTGCTTTGGCTCAGTAGAACCCCTAGCTGTGACACCTTTACTTAAGCTCTTCATAGGCAAACACTGATAATGGCTCATATTGAACAGGGCAGTGACTTTAGACATGGCATAGGTTGTCAGTTCATAAAAATATCTGCTCTACCAAATCTGCCCTAATCAATAGAAATCGAAGCCTCTGGTATCAACAGCAGCTCAGCCACAAAGCACAAGACACCCCTGATGTTTTGTTGCATCAGTCATTACAGTTTCAAACTGGCTCTGGAAGCAACATCAGCACAATAAATGTTAAATGGGTTTCCATGGCAAAGTAGCTGCACACAAGCCTAAAATTACAATGTCCAGTGCCAAGTATTGTCCACACTGGTTTGAAACATGGTTCCATTAGACTTTAAGAACTAGACACTTGTTATCTGGAGTAATGAATCACACTTCACTGCAGCAAATGTCAGGGGAACAGTACCTACAAAAATGCACAGTGCCAATAGTAAAGTGTAGTGGTGGAGAGATAATGGAGGGTTTTTTGCTTTTTTTTATAAAAAATGATATATGCTTTATTGATCATAGAGGAAATGGCTTGAGTCCTCTGCATTTAACCTGGCGGTGGGCTGCCAACAATGGTGCACAGGGAGCAGTGTGCTTGGACGGTACCTTGCTCAAGGGTACCTCAGTGATGCCACGGCCAGTCCTGGGATTCAAACCAACATACTTCCAATCAGAGGGGCAACTCCCTAACAACCAGGCCATCAGTTGTCTAATAGTTCCAGTGAAGGGCAATGTCAGAGCTATGACAAACTTGATGTTAAGCAGTGAGAAAGACCATTTCCTGATTCAAAATGATTGTGCTTTTGCATATAAAGCGATAAAGACAGTTTTGTCCATAAAGACATGCTGTGACAGAACTCCTGCTCAGATCCTTGACCTCAACTTCACTGAAGACCTTTGGAATGAATTGTAATGTCAACATGCAAACCAGGCCTTCACAAATACTCATGAAAAAATGGGCTGAAATTTCTTTTTATTGATGAATGAATGGATGGAAGGGTGGATGGAAGGATGGATGGATGGATGGGGTCTTCAAAGGGAATTTGGTTGCAATATTTGCATTACACACACACACACACACACACACACACACACACACACACACACATACTTTACCTCCCTATGCACCTATTTCTTCATACCTGTTGTGTATGAAATCCTTACTGTTCCCTCACTGTAATAAAATCTATTTCTCCTTATCTGTTCCTGCGCTTTCTCTCTATAACTTTCTTTCCCTTTCTCTCTCTGTTACTCCCTCAAGCTCTTCATCCTGGCCTTGTACAACAATGACTGGCTCAGACCGTTAGGTGGCCAGTGTGTTGCAGTGGTATAGCAGTGAAAATACCTTCACAAGCATTATGGTGTCTGTGACATATGCTTGTCATGTACTCTCCAAAGGACAAATTCTTTTGTTAAAATCAATCTGTCATTGTATCAGGAGAAATGAAGCAGATGTCAGTACTGTATAAATTTAGAATCACTTTTTTCTGGTTGCTCCTCACGCTCCCCACACGCCTAGAGAAAATAAGAGATTAACATAAATGTTTAGAATTGAATGAGAATGGCACACGTTTGCACCGACAGACAGATCAGAGATGTCTCAGATACAAAAAAATAGATACAGTAGAGAGTAGTAAGAAATAAAATGTAAATATTATTTAGCTGAAAATGTGATGAGTCACATACAGAAAGAGTTAAACCATCTGCGAGACAGTATCTTATTCAAAGAGCCAAGTTTCAGAAATGGTACAAAATCAATAAGTTGGGGGTTTTCAAGTGACACAACTAAGTACTGGCCTCATAATTTAGAGACCCTTGTCCAAGAGGGCAGAACTGATTTACTGCATGGGTTGGATGGCCCTGTCTCCCCTCATGTGATGTTGCCCAAAATGAGTGTCTGTTCACTAATGTAACAGAATGGGCAGTCAGTGTTCTCCTTCCAGTGTGCTGAGCTTGTTAGCCAAGTTGGTTGCTATGGTCTTGACTTCCATAGTTAGTAGCCTTCAGTTCTCAAATTAGCAATATACTCCCACAAAAACGTGCAGTAAATACTCATGGCAGACTGCAATTTTAGATTTTGCCTGCTTTAAAAATACTGTTGGAGCCTGATGTATAGGCATGAAGTGGTGACTCATACACATACACACACACACACACATACACACACACACACATAGCCACATGCATATCTGCAATGGCAGATACCGCATTCGCATGGCAGCCTTCTTCCACACCCACACATATTCAGAGAAACAAGAACACACCTGAATGACCACAATGTCATAATCATGTGCAATGGGTCAGACATGTGGTGAGGCAAAAATACCCACAGGTACAATAACCGATGAAAACACTGAGAATACACACGAGCACACAGGCTCCCTTTCCCTCTGATACAACTACAGAGAAAGAATGGGCAGAGAGATGTGGGCAGTCGGAGTAAATCACCTCCTTTGTCCGACTAATGGAGTCAGATGTAATCTCCTCAATAAGGACAGACACACACATACACCCGAAGCTCAGGCCCTCACCATAGCCTGATCATTTTTTATTATATTTCATTAGAACATGGTCCAGTCCGTCATGAAGGGAAAAAATACACAGTTCTCTTATTTTACATCAATTTATTAATTTGTAAAGAAATCTGAATATGCAAATATGCCCAAGGGGGTTAATTTAAAACCAAATGTGTCACTACTAACCTGACACTTTGCTTTTGAACTTAAATAGCTATACAACCTTTTGAGATATCAACAAACTTCAAAATCCATGTTGAATTAGAGAAATAGCTTTGGCAGTATGCAATATACTCACAGTATGACCTACATTGTCCATTAAAGTGGTTGATATTTAGATTTTTCTTTTTCATGTACTTTCTGATTTTGAGCTTTTCCATGCATTTGTCAATGCACTTTCATGCAGCTCCTTCCAGACCTGTTATTTTGGCCAAGAAGACCAGAATAACCACTTGGCCACTTAAGCACTGAACGCAGCGTGTCAGATCGCCAGCTAGCTGTGGTTATGTGGGTGTTTGGTTGCTTGTGATTGGTCTTATCCATCTACAGGGAGTTCACCATCTCCATGTTTCTTGTTTATCACAAATGTGTGCACAGAGAGAATGTGTGTTTGAAGTCATCAGTGGGTTAATTCACAATCAAGTGAAACCAAAAGAGCAACATTCTTAATGAATGACAAATGATTTGTAAACCTAATTGCTTTGAGTGTGTGTATGTCCTTTCCTTCAGCTGCGCAATGCAGAAAGCGTGCCTCTGATGTAGGTTTATGATCTGAGCTTTATTACTAGTGCCATGACCACCATGGTCAGCAAATTCCCATCACAGTGTGAGGCTTGCAGCCCCACTACAGTCTGCAGGACCAGTGCTGTTACTAAACCATATCACGTTGAGTAGTCTCGGTTTGTATCCGATTTTTGGGGTTACTCTGTGTTCAGTATTATTATATATTATTCTGACATCTCAGAGTCTTCATCTTTAGGGATAGATTTTCACGCCCCCACAGAATACAGATCGAAGACCAAGAAAGAAGAACAATAAGACACCAAGACCAAAAAAGAAAGACCAAGAAAGGAAGAACAAAGGAGAGCATGTGAGGAATAATGAAACTGCAAGAAAAGGTTGGAGGTAAGAAAGTTAGAGCAGAACACGGATGGACAAAAGAACAAAGGAGAGAAAGAAAGAAATGGCAGCCCCCAAACATGGCAGCGTCTGAAAGCCCCAAGACATTCTAACAAGCACTAAAGCCAGGAAAAGGTCAGTTATCACTGATTTTATCCTCATTGATTCTTTAGCTTGCTTCCAGTGCTGTTTGTCTTGTCTACATCTAAATTCCCTTGTCTTTTGTGCTCTGTGATCAGATTATGGTTGTTTTATGGGCAAGGGCCTAGCACACCATGATAAAGTACAGCCTGTATAGTATTTACACTCCATCTGCAGCCCATGGGGGTCTCGTAAAGACTGAAACTCAGACGCTTGTTACGATAACTGCTTGACCTGGTCACAGAGGGATGGATGTCTTCAGTTTACTGATCCATGTAGACACTGCAGGTTTTTGAGGAGGTTTAGCTTACACACAGGCTCTAATAGGAAGGGACTAGAACACACTGTTGTCTGGTAATATTAGTTGTTGATTAAGTGGCAGGCCGAGTGATGTTAGGCTTCTCGCATGCTATTCACATTCTTTTCTATTCAAGAAGGAAGCTGTGTTTGCTAGTTTGCTTTAAGGCTTCCTCAAAGTGTTTATTAGAGTCTTCTTTTTGATGGCACCCTTACCATACAAATTTAACACACATGCCGAGTGTGTATTACTACTGCTGTTTTTTAGGCGTTATCTGCTACATTTATTAATCATAGGTATGTATGTATGTATTTATGAACACAGTGTATAGAAGTCTGTATATAGGTTAACAGTGGATATATGTGTATGTAAATATTGAACTATCCTCATTATTAATACTAATAATACTCTAGGAAGCCACTAGGATGCATGTATAAGGAAGCGTAAGTGGTTAAATAGACTTACATTTGCCTGCCATCTGTGACACAAATTCATACATATGTCATGAGGCGTTATGAAAGCACATCCCATATTTTGCATATACAAAAAAAACCCCCAAAAAAACCAAACAAACAGATTCTGTTATACAAACGGTCCTTTTGGTCTTAAGTACAAATAAAATGTCAGGAGCATTATATATCAGACAAAAATACAACAATGGCACTTCACACAAATGCACATGGCACTTCATTTTTCATTAATAGACTTCTAATCCTTACAAATTGAGTTTGTATTGCAATTTTGCAATACAATTTAAATGCAGCTACACAGTCAAGAATATGTTGTACTTACAAACCACCTACATTCCTGTAGATCTGAATGGAATCTAAAGTAGACTTCAAATGATCATTTTAACAGAAAGATTGCATCATAAAAAAGCAAAAAGATTCACCAGCTCTCTGTTAATGTTTACTGAGACGGGTTTGCTTGACATTAAGTAAAGTAAAATGGCCCCTTACAGTGTGAACAATGTGAAATTATTTTTTCACATTGTTATGACAATGTTATGACACATTGCTACAACCTTCTGATCTCAGGGTAATCTCCCTAAACACCAGGCCACCAGCTACCCCAATGTACTTTTGTGGTCTGTGGACAACATAGTGGAAACAGTGTTTAGGGCGATGCAGCAGAGCTTTAACATGCCAGACAGCTAATCATGCAAATAAAATGTATCAGCACATGGATCCTTACATCACATTTTGGAAAAATGACAACAGATATAGCTGCATAAAATAACTCCAAAAAATCTCTGAAGCCAAGCTGATCTGCTAATCTGCTCCAAGCACCTCGGCAAGAACATCACACCCATTGCAAAACATGGAACAGTAGAGCTGCTCTGAGACAGTAACCAGTGAGTATATCCAGCATCCCTTAGAGGCCAGGCCGTTTTATTGATTGTAGAGGATGGATAGTGAGAGGACACAGTCCACTTGAGCCAAGGCAAATAATAAAGACACCCTCTAAGGCTAGACCAATTAAATGGCTTCAATTTGAGCTAACAACTTTAATTCATTCCCAGCATGAGAGAACAAACTGGGCCGGTTGAGGTGTGGGTTGGGGGTGTTGGAGGGTGTCTAATAATTCAGCCTTTCAATTACTGCTAAAACTTTTGGCTTACACACACACACACACACTTGCACATGCACATTAGCTATCAAAAAGATGGAAAGTCCAGGGGCTTTCAGCTCTTTGCAGAGAAAGCAGAATATTAGGCAGCATCTGGGAGTATTAGGTAGCATCCACCTCCACATAGCTGTAGGTATTCTAGGATAGTGACTCATTCTGTTGAGCACTTTGGGTTCAGAGAAGAGAGAGATAGTCCGAGTGCTAGAGACATATCATATGGATGAAATACTCGTTTTAAATGCCTCACTGCTAAGACCTTTTGCTCAAGTAAATACCAGAACAGGAACTCCATGACATAGGCATGCTCACAAAATTCAGTCCATTTTTAAATAGAATTCCAGAAGCATTTTTTTTTTTTTTCATTTCAGCTTGTTGTTAGTATTTTTTTGATGCCAAAGGGCACAGCATAACTAAATACTTAAACCTAATACAGTGTCAGGGATAAATTAGCATTGTCTTCTTTTACTGTTAAAGCATTAGTTGTTTTTGATGTCAAAAGTGCAGAACATAACTAAACCCAATAAGGAAATACGTTGAATTAGATTACTAACTGTTTTCTGTTGTCGGGGAAACAGGATTTTACAGATGATATGTTTAGCTCGTTGCTAATTGCGAAACTAAAGAAAACAACGCCTGCTTGAATCTCTCTAACCGAAAATAATGTCAGGCATGAATTAACATTGTAAAGTTATTTATTAAAAGGTGTGTACTGTTAACCATCCAGAACTCAAACAGCCATACAAAATAATATTCCTGTGTTTCTCTTTCCACCCAAACTGTTCCACCCATTTAGCTGATGCTCTTATCCAGAGTGACGTACATCAGTGCTTAAGAAGTCCACAACTGTTTCTTTCCTGAAAAACAGCTTAAATCCATGTCAACTATTTAACTAAGATACTGCAGTCAGAGCATCTATACAACAACTGTCACATAATAACTAGCCAACACCTCACCCAACAATACATAAGCCATAGAGAACAACGCAAGTCTTTTTTTTTTCTTTTTTTTTAGAAATAAGTAAGTATTTCTAAAAAAAAATATTTTTAGATGTATGCTGTTCTACAAAAGAGTCAAATGGAAATGCTTTCTCAACAAAATGGAAAGAGATGAATTTCGTATCTGGTTTTGGACTTTCTGAATTGGCTAAGAAGGCTGATAATGTGCACGTTTGGGATTGAGAAGTTGTCAGTGCTGGATGTGAAAAGGCTGCTGGTAGAGACGAGCTGACACAGCCTTATCCAAAATATCCTGATCACATTACATTCATTCATTCATTCATTCAACTTTTACTCAAACCTCTTATCCTAACCAGCGTTCTAGGGACTGCTGAAGTCCCAGCAGTCAGAAAAAAAGACAAAGCAAAGGTCATGTTACATGTTTGGCTGATTTTCTATCATCTATCCATCCATCCATCCATCCATCCATCCATCCATCCATCCATCCATCCATCCATCCATCCATCCATCCATCC
>JBBPDC010086293.1:0-10148 GCA_037974485.1 Hemigrammopetersius urotaenia
ATCGGATACAACGGCTGGTTATTATTTTCAATGCAGGAAGTGAGTGACCACAGTCTGTTTGGTTTGGACCGATATACGGGAGAGATAAGAACCCTTCGCTCTTTCACAGAATCAGACGAGGCTCATCATAAACTGGTAATCCTGGTCAAAGACAATGGCAACGTTTCACTTTCTGCAACAGCAACTGTGATTTTCAAAATTGTGGAACCAAAAGAGGCTTTCGCAGCTTCTGATTTTAATAACTCGGGAAATGAAGAGGAGGAAAGCAATGTCACGATTTACTTAATTATTACTTTAGGCTCAGTTTCACTACTTTTTGTGATCAGTGTCATTGTCCTGATTGTAATGCAGTGCTCCAAATCTACAGACCATTCTTCCAAGTATTTACAAGACACGCATTATGACGGGACACTGTGTCACAGTATCCAGTACAGATCCGGAGATAAGCGCTACATGTTAGTTGGACCCAGAATGAGTATCGGTTCTACTTTAGTCCCGGGCAGTAATGGGAATACTCTGTTGGTACCAGATCACAGGAGGAGAACTTCTGGAGAGGTATGTGCATACTAAATAATATTTATTGCTATTGTCATCTAGTGTAAATAAATCTTGGCGGGATTCATATTTTATTTTACACTGTATTCCTGAGTATTCTATACTGCCTCTTATATATTTGTGTCACTTTTGAAATCCGATTCCCTTTTAAACAAAATATGCTATAGTCAAACTGTTTCTTAAGCGTGTTTAGAATATTTATTCAGAGGTGCCTCACGTTTGGACTTTAAAGATCAGTTTAAAAGATATCTCACCAATTCAACCAGATGGGGTCAGTGTTACACAGAGACAGAACGTAGCAGCCCACCCAGTGTTGCGGAAATTGATTTTACTCTGGACATACCTAGACATCAGCTCTTTCACCATGGACTATTATTGATTACAAATGTTCTCATGTTTGTATTATCAAAAAAGGTTGATGAAATATGCGTGCGTGTGGTTTGTATTTGAATTCAAACAGAAAACAAACGCTACAGAGCTGCTTTTTTTCTTAAGTCACGATGGATAACGGCGAACAAAGGCGCAGATGGGAATACCAGTGGATTGTTCTATGGCTGTATTTTCTGTTTTGCAACGAGGACCAGGTTTCGGCTCAGATAAGATATTCTATTCCGGAAGAAGTCAAAGAGGGATCCATGGTGGGGAATATTGCAAAGGATTTGGGTCTTGATATTAATACTTTGGTAGACAGAAGGTTCCGCATCGTTTCTGGATCTACTGATGCTCTATTCCAGGTAAATCAGAACAATGGAATACTGACTGTTCTTAAGAAAATCGACAGAGAGGTGACGTGTGAAGACAGTGCCGTATGCATACTAAATTTAAAAATAGCTGTGGAAAATCCGCTTGAGATACATTACGTCATTGTAGAAATTGTTGATGTTAATGATCACAGTCCTCGCTTTCCTGAAAAGGAGCAGCATTTCGAAATAGCTGAAAACACCCTTGCCGGTGCACGCTTCGAGCTCCAAAGTGCTCGCGATCCGGATGCAGGAAGCAATTCTGTTCGCCTCTACAAACTAGCCACCAATAACTACTTCGAATTGGAAATGAATGATAATGAAGACGACGACAAAATTCCAGTCCTTGTACTACGTACGTCTTTAGACCGAGAGCAAAGCCCAAGACATAGTTTAATAATGACTGCAGTAGATGGTGGAAGTCCCTCTAGATCTGGCACATTAAATATTACCGTTACTGTTCTCGATACTAATGACAACCGCCCGGTGTGCAGTAAAGATGTGTATTATGCGACGCTGAGAGAAAACACACACGTTGGCACTTGTGTGGTACGAGTTTACGCAACCGATTTAGACGAGGGCGTAAATGGGGATGTCGTGTACACACTTGGTAAAACTACTAGACGCAAAGTGTATGACACCTTTACGTTAGACAGCATGACTGGAGAAATTAAACTTAAAGAGCCTGTTGACTTTGAGGAAAATGAAGTATTTAGATTAAACATACAGGCCTCAGACAAAGGACAGCCTCCCATGACAACTGATTGTAAAGTGATTATAAAGATTACTGACGAAAATGACAATTATCCAGAAATAGACATTACATCACTTTTAAACGTTGTTCCTGAAAATTCAAAACAAGGTACGGTAATTTCTTTAATTAGTGTCACAGATAAAGACACTGGTGTTAATGCTAAGGTTGTTTGTAGTATTACTGATCAAGTGCCATTTGAGCTAAAACCATCTGTTCAGGATAACATGTACTCTTTAGTTACTAAAGATGGTTTGGATCGGGAGCTCGTCCAAAGTTATGACATTGTGATAAAAGCAACAGATTTAGGTCGCCCTCAACTGTTCACATTTAAAACCATACAAGTGCAAGTGTCTGATATTAATGACAACAGCCCAGAATTTGCCCAACGTTCTCTTGAACTTTACTTGATGGAAAATAACGTCCCCGGCGCGTCTGTGTTCTCTGTGAGCGCGTCTGACAGAGACATAAACGAAAACGCCGCAATATCGTATCATATTCTAAAAGCTAATAGCACACATAATAACATGGGGATTTTTTTAAACGTCGACCACGAAACAGGCGTTATCAGTGCATTAAAGAGTTTCGATTTCGAAACTGTCAAAACGTTCCAGTTCCAAGTGCTCGCTACAGATTCTGGAACTCCACCACTGAGCGGCAACGTCACAGTGAACGTCTTCGTTCTGGATCAGAACGACAACGTTCCAGTGATCTTATATCCAGTCAGCTCTAACGGATCTGCTGAAGGTCTGGAGGAGATTCCCCGCAATGTGAACGCAGGACATTTGGTGACTAAAGTGAGAGCCTATGATGCAGATATCGGATACAACGGCTGGTTATTATTTTCACTACAGGAGGGGGGTGACCACAGTCTGTTTGGTTTGGACCGATATACGGGACAGATAAGAACCCTTCGCTCTTTCACAGAAACAGACGAGGCTCAGCATAAACTGGTCATCCTGGTGAAAGACAATGGCAACACTTCACTTTCTGCAACAGCGACTGTAATTGTCAAAGTTGTGGAGCCAAAAGAAGCTTTTGAAGCATCCGATGTTGAAAAAACAGTAAACAACGAGGCGAACAAGAATATCACATTTTACTTAATTATAACGTTGGGCTCTGTTTCGATGCTTTTTCTGATCAGTATCATCGTACTGATTGTTATGCAGTGCTCAAAATCTACAGACTACTCCTCCAAGCATTTACAAGACACAAATTATGATGGGACACTGTGTCACAGTATCCAGTACAGATCCGGAGATAAACGCTACATGTTAGTTGGACCCAGAATGAGTATCGGTTCGACTATAGTCCCAGGCAGTAATGGGAATACTCTAGTGGTACCAGGTCGAAGAAGGAGAATTTCTGGAGAGGTAAGAGTTAAATAACTTCCTATTAACAGTGTGATATTTATAGACATTGGCATTTGCATGCAATTCGTTCATATCTAGCCATTTAAAAAATATTGCCAAAAAGAATTAAACTGAAAGACAGAAACGTGCACATGTGAACAAAGCAGGACATTTTTCTATTGCGGTGTGAAATGAATTACCAGAACGCATAGTGAAAGGCATAGATCAATTTCCTAGGTGGAGATTAAGTTTAAGCCAAGACCACGAATGATTTTGAAGATAAATACAACTGGCATGGTAGTTTAGTCAAATATACAACTTCATCTGTTTCATCCTGGTCCACAGCGTCCTGCTCTATGTGTGGATATCTCACCTCTCTCCGTGTTGCTGAAACTAACCGTATTTGTAAGAGACCGCTCGGTGTCAGTGTAGGTCTATGTTTTTGTCCTCAGATGTAAAGCTCTGCTCCTAATCGTGACATGCTTAGTGCTGTTGTGCTTTAGACAAACGGCGGCAAAAGGGGAGCTTGGAAACCCTGACCATACACGCTTCATTTCAGTAAGATTTAGTAGTCAACAGCCTTTCAAATGAGGATCTATTTGTTGTTCCTGGTGCCCGTCCATAGCCACAGTCACTGACGTTCATCAGGCTTCACCTCCTTTCTTAAATTTTTGGTAGTCGTTAAGATGGAATTCGGGGGACAAAGAAGCAAATTGAAATACTGGTGGAGTGCTTTGCGTTTCTGTTTGCTCTTTTTTTCTGGCGTGCACGTTTGGGCTCAGATACGATATTCCATTCCAGAGGAGATCGGAGAAGACACAACTGTCGGGAATATTGCCAAGGATATAGGTCTTGATGTCAGTACTTTGGTGAACAGGCGGTTTCGTATCGTTTCTGGAGCTAAAGACGTATTTTTCCAGGTGAATCAGAACAATGGCATTATGTATGTTCATAAAAAATCGACAGGGAGGAGAAATGTAATGGAAATAATGATTAAAATTGCAGCAGAAAATCCACTTGAGCTGCACTATGTTGCGGTAGAAATTACGGATATAAATGATAATTCACCTCTCTTCCCAGATAAAGAGCAACGTTTTGAAATAGGCGAACAAACCGCGGTGGGGACTCGATTCCAGGTCCAAGCTGCACGTGACCCTGACATAGGCGTAAATTCAGCCTATGATGCAGATATCGGATACATCGGATACAACGGCTGGTTATTATTTTCACTACAGGAAGTGAGTGACCACAGTCTGTTTGGTTTGGACTGATATACAGGAGAGATAAGAACCCTTCGCTCTTTCATAGAAACAGACGAGGCTCAACATAAACTGGTCATACTGGTCAAAGACAATGGCAACGTTTCACTTTTTGCAACAGCAACTGTTACCATCAAAGTTGTGGAGCTAAAAGATTCTTTTGGATCTTCTAATGTGAAACATTCAGCAAAAGACGAGGAGCACGACAGCTTTAGATTTTATTTGATCATCACTCTGGGTTCTGTTTCGGTGCTCTTCCTCATTAGTATAATCGTGCTGATTGTAATGCAGTACTTCAAGTCTACAGAGTATCCATCCAAATATCTACAAGACACAAATTATGACGGGACACTTTGTCACAGCATCCAATACAGATCCGGCGATAAACGCTACATGTTAGTTGGACCTAGAATGAATATTGGTTCGACTGTAGTCCCGGGCAGTAATGAAAATACTCTAGTGTTATCAAATTGCAGGAGGAGAGCTTCTGGAGAGGTAAGAAAATTCCTAATGCAGGGCAGTGGATTTCCATGCTCTCTTTCTTTTGTTTTTTTGTATTTTTATATAAAGTAGTATCAAGGTTTCTCATTCCATTTCTCTAGTGTGGCATATTAAGTAAAATGGATATAAAAGTGACTTTGAAAACTTTCGATGCTGTGTTCTAAATAACCACTTGGCGTCAGTGTTGTTCTAAGGTTGCAAGGTTTTTATTGTAACCCCTCCTATTGATGCTGGCATGCGTAGTTCTGTTTCATTCCGTATGAAAAGGAAGACGCTGGCATACGAAGAAATTTTTCTGTTGAACCTTTAGCTTTGCTAAAGTGAACATTTTAGGTAAGGCACTATTCTATGGTGATCCCGGCACATAGCTGCTATTTGTGAACGTGGGGAATTTACATTTTCTGGTCGCTATACAAATCAGTGGTCATGGTCGACGGCAGACAAAGACGCAGATGGAAGTACCGTTGGATTGCGCTACGCGTCCTTTTAATGCTGTGCCTCGCCGATCAAGCGTCGTCTCAGATAAGGTACTCTGTGCCAGAAGAAGTCAAAGAAGGATACCCTGTGGGAAATATTGCCAAAGATCTGGGTCTTGATGCCAGTACTTTGGTCAACAGAGGATTCCGTGTAGTTTCTCGATCTAACGATGCTCTTTTCTTGGTAAATCAGAACGATGGCGTTTTGTATGTTGATAAGAAAATTGATAGAGAGCATATATGTGATAGTGTAAGTTCATGTGTACTAGATCTTAAAATCGTAATCGAAAACCCTCTGGAGATACATTATGTTGCAGTAGAAATTACAGATGTGAATGACCATGCCCCTGTATTTCCAGAGAAGCAACAAACTGTAGAGATAGCAGAAAACGCTCTCTCGAGTGCACGCTTTCAGCTACGAAGCGCGAGTGATCCAGATCTTGGTGCAAATTCAGTGCGCTTCTACAAATTAACTCAAAACGAACATTTTGATCTGGAAATTAGAGACCGAGGCGAAGAAAAAGTACCGTTTCTCGTTTTAAAGAGAGCACTGGACAGGGAGCGTAAAGCTGAACACCAGCTAGTAATGACAGCAATAGACGGTGGAAACCCTCCAATGTCTGGAACGTTAAATATTACCGTTACTGTTCTGGATGTAAACGACAATAGCCCGGTGTTTAGTCAAGAGGTTTACACAACACAGTTACACGAAAATGTTCAGATAGGAACCATGGTAATAAAAGTTAATGCAACCGATTTGGATGAAGGTTTGAACGGAGAGGTTATATATTCTCTCGGAAGAAACTACAGCGAATTTAGTTTGGATAATATTTCAGGTGAAATTCGAGTAAAATATAAAATAGATTTTGAAAACAGTGATGTATACAGACTAGATGTCCTTGCCTCTGATAAAGGCACACCGTCTATGACAGTTGATTGCCTAGTTATTGTGAAAATTTTAGATGTAAATGATAACACGCCAGAAATAGAAATTACATCTCTGTCGAATTTAGTGCCCGAGGATTCTAAACCTGGAAGTGTTATTTCACTTATAAATGTAATGGATAAAGACTCTGGTGTAAATGGTAAGGTTTTATGTACTTTGTCGCCCCTTATACCCTTTGAATTAAAGCAATCCATAAAAGACAATATGTACTCTTTAGTGACAAAAACGCATTTGGACAGAGAGGTAACTTCCCGTTATGAAATCACAATAACAGCTACAGACCTTGGTCAACCCCCTATGTCTGCAGTGAAAATTCTGAGTGTGCAGGTGTCGGATGTGAACGATAACAGTCCACAATTTCCTAAAAATCCTCTTGAAGTGCATTTATTTGAAAATAACACTCCCGGTGCCTCGCTTTTTTCTATTACCGCAACAGACAAAGACATAGATGAAAATGCTGCAATTGTATATAGCATTGTTAGAGGCGCTAGCGCACGTGATGATACAGTGTCCTTTCTTAATATTAATTCTGAAACCGGCGTCATTTATGCACTAAAGTGTTTTGACTTCGAAGTTATTAAATCGTTCCAGTTCCACGTGCTCGCTAAAGATCGTGGAACTCCACCACTGAGCAGCAACGTCACAGTGAACGTCTTCATTCTGGATCAGAACGACAACGTTCCAGTGGTCTTATATCCAGTCAACTCTAACGGATCTGCTGAAGGTGTGGAGGAGATTCCCCGCAATGTGAACGCAGGACATTTGGCGACTAAAGTGAGAGCCTATGACGCAGATATCGGATACAACGGCTGGTTATTATTTTCACTACAGGAAGTGAGTGACCACAGTCTGTTTGGTTTGGACCGATATACAGGACAGATAAGAACCCTTCGCTCTTTCACAGAAACAGACGAGGCTCAACATAAACTGGTCATCCTGGTCAAAGACAATGGTAACATTTCACTTTCTGCAACAGCAACTGTGATCATCAAAGTTGTTGAACCGAAAGAAGCATTTTCAGCCTCCGATCTAAAAAACTCAGTGACAGATGAGAAAGAAAATGATGTCGTATTTTACCTAATTATTATTTTGGGCTCTGTTTCACTGCTTTTTTTGATCAGTATCATAGTGCTCGTTGTAATGCAGTGCTCCAAATCTACAGACCACTCTTCAAAGTATTTACAAGACACAAATTATGACGGTACACTGTGTCACAGTATCCAGTACAGATCCGGAGATAAACGCTACATGTTAGTTGGACCGAGAATGAGTATTGGTTCAACAATAGCCCCGGCCAGTAATGGAAATACTCTATTGGTTCCAGATCGCAGAACAAGAGCTTCAGGAGAGGTAAGCTAGTCATCCAAGATGTGAAAAATGCATCTCACATTTTCATTCCTTTTCATAATTCAACGCTTAAAGAAGAAAGAAATTACGTTATTACTTCATTTTAGTCCACTGCAAACATGAGGTTTTCTTAGGAAATGTATGGGGGGGGGTTAATACTGTCTTTTGGTTTCACGTATCTGTTTCTTAAAACGCTAAATACGTTTGGCTGAAGTTCCAAGCTAAATACAAATCAAACAGGTGAAACAACGTTGTGAAGTTGGCCAAAGGAAACACACGTCATTCTGTCATTTGCAGAATACAAATCACAATGGAACACGATGTTAAAGCACACAAAACACACACGGGACTCAGAATACATGTTAGTAAAGGGAATATTGCAATCTAACCCAGAGGCAAAAGCAAATATTTTTGAGAGACGAGATGTTTTAATACTTAACTCCTGCCTCATATTTATTTAATAAATAAATATGTGGTATTTTGTTGTCTCTCTTACTATGGCAAAACGTATGCACATTTTCATGTTCTTTTTTCTATTTTCTTGGCACTGATACTGTCTAGTACTTTGTATGTATCGTTCCGTAAATTTAAATTGGATAACACTGCTGTTCTGAAAAAAGAGGGCGAATTTAACAATACCAGTGCAATAAACCTTGAGCTCGCGAGGTGTCAGTGCAAAACCAGCTTAAGGTTTCAGTCATGTAAAATACATTCCCGCCCCTTCATCTGTCTTGTGTGATCTTTCTTACCCTCGGTACTCTGGTGGGGGCACGGGACTTGCTATTTGTCGTTTACACGGGTTTGGGATGATGTTTAACGCAGTTCTGTGGTTATTTAACTAATTCACACGGAGCAGTAGAAGGATTTTTGGTGGACGTCGTCGTGCAAACTGCAAAATGGAACAAAGAGGACGCCAGTCGTGCGGCGAGCTGCACCTAAGATTCTCTTTGGTTGCTGTTTTGTTGATTTTGGGGAGAGCCGTTTGGGCACAGGTACGATATTCTATATCTGAAGAACAGAGAGAGGGTACCATAATTGGAAATACTGCAAAGGATTTAGGAATTGATCAGAAATCATTAAAGGAGAGAGAATTTCGGATTGTGTCAGCCTCGGGTGAGTCGCTGTTTAAGGTAAATCAGGATGATGGAGGGTTGTACGTAAACGGAAAAATAGACAGAGAAGAGGTTTGCGAGAGCAGCAGCGCATGTTTGGTCAATGTGAAAATCGCTCTTGAAAATCCAATGGAAATCCACTACGTTACAGTAGAAATTCTCGACGTGAACGATCATGCTCCAACCTTCACTCTGAAAGAAAAGCGTTTGGAAATATGGGAGTCTGCTTTACCAGGCACTCGATTCCAGCTCCAGGCCGCTCAGGATCCGGACAGTGGCATCAATTCAGTCCAGAATTATAAACTAAGTCATAATGATCACTTTCGGCTAGAAGTCAAGGATCGTGATGAAGATGGTAAAGTTCCTATTTTGCTGTTACAAAAACCGTTAGACAGAGAAACTGCGAGGAATATTAAATTGGTAATAACTGCCGTAGACGGCGGCAAACCGCCAAGATCTGGAACAATGGGCATAAACATTGATGTGTTAGATATAAATGATAACGTGCCAATTTTTACTAAGGATGACTACACTGTTGTAATTGATGAAAATGTCCCTGTAGGTACAACGTTAATTCAAGTGAATGCTACAGATTTGGACGACGGTTCTAATGGTGAGGTCATTTATTCAATGAGCAATAATGTCAAAAATAAAATACGTGAACTTTTTGAAATTAATCAAAATACAGGTGAAATAATTGTGAAGGGTCTTTTAGATTTTGAGGTCAAGGACAAATATGAAATTGATATTCAAGCATCCGATAAGGGACTTGTCCCATTGACATCAGATAAAAGCGTAATCATAAAGATTGTGGACTTAAACGACAATGAACCAGAGTTAGAGTTGACATCATTTTCAAGCACCATCCCAGAAGATTCCAGGACTGGAACTACAGTGGCTTTGATAAGCCTGTCAGATTTAGACTCAGGGATTAATGGCAAAGCTTTTGTTTCAGTACCTGAAGAAATTCCTTTCAAACTTACTCTGTCATCACATGAAAATGTTTACTCATTAGTTACCAAGTCAACACTGGATAGAGAAGCATCATCTCAGTATGATATCACATTAACTGCAAGAGACACAGGTGTCCCATCTTTGTTCTCAGTAAA
>JBBPDC010086324.1:0-10147 GCA_037974485.1 Hemigrammopetersius urotaenia
TGGCCACCCCCCCCCCCCCACCCCCCCAACCCCCAGTCAAAGGTTTTCACACACATTTACATGCTACTTAATATCTACTACAAGTTCCTTTATTTACTTATTCTAACTGCTGACCTACAAATAGCCCCCTAATATAATAATACCTATAAAGATGATGTGGATCTCCAGACGAGTGTTAGATACTGAAGCAGCGGTTACAGATTCTCTCATCTTAGGGAGGAAACTGGGTTTATTTCACACGTTTTTCTCTCTTCCAGGGTTTAACAAGAATAAAAGTCTGCAGTTTGTGAAATAAATGGATGCTAAGTGGTAACAAAGCTGAGGATCACTGATGGTGGGAATTACCCTTCGCATTCCTGTGTGAGTTCTAGTAGCATGTTAGCACTAAGCTATTAGTGGCGCCTCGAAATAACCGTCCCCCTCCGCCTGGCCCGAGCCCAGGCGCTCCATTAGCGGAGCAAGAAGAAAAGCTCAGCTGGAGAGCGCATTAAGAGTGTGTGGCGAGGGAGAACGGCTGAGTAAAACTGGACCGAAAAACAGAGAAATGAAGGGAATTGTTGTTTTAATTTATGTAAAATATTTGAGACGATTAGCAGCACCCTCCATCCCCTTTGGCTCAGTCCCACTGCACACACTCTCTGGTGAGGCGTGATGAGGAGAAATCTGGACGGTTTCTCCAGCAGAAACATGCTTACACCACACGGACGACACCGCTGGCTAGAATACACACTATTCAGTTCCCTGCCTGCTGTGACCTTATGACCCCTGACGAGAAAGGGGCCATAAAAAAGGACGACGTTGAGGGAGAGAAAATTAGCTCCCAGCTGGACAGGCAGAAATAAATACAGTGTTTCGGTAAAATAAAATGCCTAAAAATGCCTATTTTTAGAGTGCAAACCCTAAATCTGCCCCCAAATCTGCTCCCAGAACTCAGTTTAATGCATTACACTTAAAGAAAATGTAAAGGTAAATAAATAATCAGAATCAGAAAACTTTATTAGCGGTTAGCATTAGCAGTGTGCAGAGACTCTAAAATACGAGGACAAGACACGGAGCAGTCATGCTACATGCTGCAGCAGCTTCTTCTTCTTCTTTTTATTGCGGTCGACACCTTTTCAGTGTATTACTGCTGGACTGGAGGAGGTAATACAGTTCGGTTCTCAGAAAAATCCGCGTTAAACTGAATCCGCGAATGATGATCCAGTAAAACTGAGGGATTACTGTATTTAAATTTACCACAGTGTGAACTTCTTCCTCTGCATTTAACACATTCACCAAGTAAAGGTGCCAACAGAGGGCAGTTGGGATTCAAACCCACAACCTTCTGATGGCAGAAGCTCCCCGGGTTACGACACAGATCCGTTCCTGCGACAGTAACGTAACCCGAAGTCACTGACTGATCTCAACACAGTAAAACAATAATCTGGAACAGAAAAACACAACTAAGCCACAGAAAAAGAAAAAGGACATAAATATACTGCACTTGTTCAAAACGAGGACGAGGTCCTTGTGGACGTAAGGAGCAACATTATCAGACCTTGGTACCAAAATAAAATATTGATATAATATTGCGCCGATGCTACTTTGTAACGATTTTCTCCCGCCTGTAATCATAAGACATTAGGATGATGTGAGCGTTTGTACTGTTACACTGAAGAGTTTATGCAAAACCAGACGAAATTCAGTGCTTTTTGACAAATAGTGCTTAAGTGCCTGAGCGGCACGGCCTGCTGGTACCAGCTGGAGTGACTGATGACACTCATTTCACGTCTGAAACTGATTTATGAATTCAGAAGACAGTTAAATGGCCCTTAAACATGTAAATGTAACATCTAGGACACTTAAAGACCTTCGGGTTCAACCGAGAAGTCACAAAACTTCTGAAGGCCTCGTTTCGCAGACATGTATTAAGCCTAGTCTAGGACTAAGGATCGAAGTCAGTGAAGATTTACAATTTTATATCTGGGATGAAGCTTCATCTGTCGTTTGGAGGTCCACATATGAGTGCCAGGCATCCAGAAGGTCCACATTATTATAATAGTCAAAGGAAATCCCATAACATCTTACGTTTTAAACCAATAACAAAAACAGAAGTCCAGGCGCTGATATACAGAACTCTCCTCTCTTCAGTGTAAAGTTAAGGAGGATTTAAGAGGATTTTGTTCAGTTTGGTATTACAGAAGCAGATCTAACTGGGTTTAGGAATCCTATCTTATCTCGAGTTAGGAATCCTAAATAAACTTTGATGATCCACTTTTATGTCTGTTACCTTGCAACTAATGCAACATGTGATCTGGCGAAGTCACTGTTACCTGCTGCCACTGTAACTTTACGAGGCTCCAGTCCGTAACACTGTATCGCCAGAGTATCTTCATTACTGTCTTCAGAAAATGGAGATTAAACAACGTCCTGCTCTGATCTTCAAACTAGACCAACTGGACAATGTGGACTAAAGTACTGGGACAGACCTGTCATACACAACTATGTGGACAAAAGTATAGGGACACACCCACACTCTCTCTCTCACACACACTTTGCTTTGAAAATCATCTTTAACAGAAAAACGAAGCTCATTAGTTAATTGTACCCCAGCCAGGAGGGAGAGTGCAACGCCGACGGGACAAATTACCCATAGTTCGGACAGCGGAAGGGTTTCCTGAAGTTAGGAGAGTTTATTTAAGATTTTTTGAGCTTAGGATACTTCTGTAATACACTTAATTCAGGTTAGAAGAGGAATACTGACTCAAGAACAGTTGTTCTGTAACTGCTTTTTTCCTAAATAAGATCCTAAACTGCCGTTACCATGGTTACCACACAGTTAAGAGACACCCCTGCTCAATTATTCATGGAATTCCATCGTCCTCCTAGTTACCATTATAAGTGAGTTTGGGGTTCCTGAGGAATTCAACCACAAGCGAGAACCTGATCCGAGGCCAGCGCTTCCTCCTTTGAGACGCTTCATTAATATGGACTTCTACCAGAACACCTTCTCGCCGCTGGAATGCTAACTCTGTTGCTCAACGAACTGTTTCCATTCTGAGCAAAGAAGCTCAGGAATGTCCCGGATTCCTGCGCCCGTCACTCAGCACTACTGACAAATGCATTCCAGAATTAAACCCCGGAATTTAATTCCGGAATCCGCATGCAGGACACAGCAGGGGGACGCGGCCGAACCACCTGCTCGGAATGGGACCAATTTTAATGCTTTGCTGAATCAGGGTTCAGGCTAACTCTGTCCAACTCTGTCCCACTATCAGGACTATCATCTGGCTGTTTGGGGCAAGAAGACCCTGCCTAGTGAACCTGTGAAATTTTTGATTAAGGATTTTCTGCTCAGGGCCTCCAGTCATTAGGTGAATGAATAAAATTCCATAATCAACTAGTTTAATCTCCTGCAGTAAAAAGAGCCGAACCAGGGATCTGATGGAGCTGCAGGTAAAACTGGGTTTCCATGAGGAAAGAGGTCTGGAACTGGTTCAGCAACACTTTACCACAGAAAACCACCATCTACTGTGTTAATGTAGTTTACTGTATTAATGTCGTTTACTGTATTAATGTAGTTTACTGTGTTAATGGTGTTTACTGTATTAATGTAGTTTACTTTGTTAATGTAGTTTACTGTATTAATGGTGTTTACTGTATTAATGTTGTTTACTTTGTTAATGTCGTTTACCGTATTAATGGTGTTTACTGTATTAATGTTGTTTACTTTGTTCATGTCGTTTACTGTATTAATGGTGTTTACTGTGTTAATGTCGTTTACTGTATTAATGTAGTTTACTGTATTAATGTCGTTTACTGTATTAATGGTGTTTACTGTATTGATGTAGTTTACTGTATTAATGTTGTTTACTGTATTAATGGTGTTTACTGTATTGATGTACTTTACTGTTTTAATGTACTTTACTGTATTAATGTCATTTGCTCTGTTAATGCTGTTTGCTGTATTAATGTTGTTTACTGTATTAATGTAGTTTACTGTATTAATGTAGTTTACTGTGTTCATTTTGTTTACTGTATTAATGTAATTTAGTGTATTAATTTTGTTTACTGTATTTATGTTGTTTACTGTATTAATGTAGTTTACTGTATTAATGTAGTTTACTGTGTTAATGTCGTTTACTGTATTAATGTCGTTTACTGTATTAATGTAGTTTACTGTATTAATGTTGTTTACTGTGTTAATGGTGTTTACTGTATTAATGTTGTTTACTGTATTTATGTTGTTTACTGTATTTATGTTGTTTGTGTTTGTTGTAATTTAAGAGTTTTAACACTAACTGAACACCACTGTCCAGCATTTTCTCAGGGGACTTTTGCACAGTACTGTATATCAGCAAAAATGCCACATTTAAAAGTTATTTCAACGTTTCTTTTGTTTCGCTCGCCGCACACTGCTAATGCTAACCGCTAATACTAATGGTTTTTTAAGCAATAAAAAGTTTTCTGATTCTGATTATTTATTTACCTTTCCATTTTCTTTAAGGGTAATTCATTAAGCTGAGTTTAATTGAAATTAAAGTGTTCTGAGAGCAGATTTGGGGGCGGATTTAGGGTTTACACTATAAAAATAGACATTTTAGGCATTTTTTACCAAAAAACAGCCCAGTTTTTCACTATATGTGGGTGCTCCTGGAACGTAACCCCCGTGAAAAGCGCCGAAGTAAACATAAAAGAATGTCTAGTGACGCACTGTGTGTCTCCTTCTTGGTCTTGGTTAAGAACCCCTAAACCAGCACTGTAAAATGTTGTGTACCTCGTCAAATGACAGTGATTATGGTCAGATCACATTCCACCTTCCAGACTGTTCCCAAGGGTTGTTCATGTTTCTTCCTCACTAGTTTAGTGGTTTGGCTCAGGGAGCGCGAAGCCTTTGACGGCTCACAGCTATTGTGTGGTTTTGCAATCGATTTGTCACGTTGCCTGCCGTCCACCGTGCTGTTTTTCTGACGTGTGTCAAATCAAAATAGACTCCCATCCTCTGGCAGCACATCTGCGATACGCTGCGCCTCCGAAGCCCCTCATATCTAAAGCTCTTTATTAGCATTTGAAAGCGGCGGCGGCCCAACAGATGAGTCAGAGACGCTGTGGTTTAACTCCGCGGCGAGATGCGGGACACAGAAACCAATCCCAGCTCCTTCAGGTCAACCGGTGCTCAAGGGTCCATTAAGAGCAGATGAATGGGGAATGAAACAGGAGGAAATGAGGGACGCCATCCCATTCCCCCCGACCATCAGTGACTCTCAGCTGACAGGTCTGACTGACAGGCCGAATTGACCGGCATGACTGGACGCCCTGGACCCAGTTATCTCTACCCACACCTCTCGAATTTAAACAGGAGAGAGAGAGAGAGAGAGACAGAGACAGAGAGAGAAAGAGAGAGAGAGAGAGAGGCAGAATGTCCATCAGCCAAACAGCAGGGGAGAGAGAACTGTTCTCCTGCTGCAGCTGAAACGAACCCAAAATATGGTCGGAATACTGACCAACATCAGCACAAGCAAAAGGCCTGAATCTGAAATCAGTGTAACGTTTATGACAAAACTAACTTAGAACTTCATACCAGGTATTCCACCCATGATCAGTTTATTCAGACTGCCCTGGGATAATATGATAATATGGTAGGCCAGGGTTAGTACTTCCAATACAACGCAATATTGATAGAACAACAGAATATGTTGCGCTGTTACATTCCTACTGAGCTGGTAAAGGGAAACGCCAACTTCACTACTAAGGGCAACTTTACTATTTACTTTTCTATACCAACCTCAGTTTACTAAATTAGACATGAGAAATAATTACAGAGTGCTGAATAGGGCTTGGGTGAAAAGCAAATTCAAAAATGTATAAACTGGAGCAAAATTGATATCTATTGATATTTTCAGTAGTTAAAACCACAAATATTTTACAGTAATGTTCAGTAAAATCTATTTATGAAAGAGAGGGGTATCATATAAATATGTGTATCATATTTTACACATATATGTATATACAGAACAATTCAAAACAAATGTTTCAGGTTCTCTTGAATCTTCTTTGTACCTGGAGCTCCGAGGTGAAGCAGAGCGTCCAACTCAGCAGAGCTTCAGCTGGAAGTCAGTCAACAAACTTTAAAATAAACTTCTTTAGCAGCTCTTCTTTTTTATAACAGTGTCTCTTTTAATTTGGTAAAATGACCATTTCATCACCATTACATCTCAATGGATCTGTTTTGAATCGTGTTTCTGTGCAAGTGTTTAATGAAAACCCAGCAAATCTTCAGCGTGTTTGAATTTGCACTTGTTTATCTCATAGACTTGACGTTAGTTTAATGTTTAGACAAAGAAAAAAAATACTGTTTAACCAATCACAGGTGTCACATTTCTCCCAGGCACTGAAGGCAGGCGCAAACGCAGACTTTCATTCTTAACACTAGAACCGCCAAGAGGGGTCATTTTGACATTTTTAGACATCTTCTGTTTTAAATAATAATGGAGGCTCGACAAAATAAGTGTTTAAAAATATACATTTTTGTCTTAAATTTTGCAGTATTTTAATCGATGGTGCGCTGTCAAGGTGACGTCACAAGCATCTAGCATTGCTAATCAACCGGGAGCGGAGGGAGGGGCTGTATCTAAAATGGGAGGGTGAAAATGACTCAGCAGCGGTTCTGGGTATAAATGGTCATATTTATTTTTCTTATCACACACTCACCAAAATCCACTAGATGATTAATAATAAAGCCTTTTTAGGAAAAGCCATGAACTTAAAGATGTCTGGGTTTATTTTGACAGAACTACAAGCATTTGAAAATGCCAGTGGAGGTAAAAATGACCCTTCTAGTGTTAATACTTTTATTGAACACAAAGCAATTAGGCACCAGGGCCGGAAAACCAAACTCAATACAAAAGGAGAACGGACAACTCACAAACGCAAACTCACACTGAAGTCCACCACAAACTAATTTAAATACAACAAAACCCACAAACCAATGGAAACTCAACTGAAACACAATGTAAACAAATAAGACAGACGTGCTCAGGATATCATAATAAAAGTCCCAACACCCAAAACGAAGAAACTAAACAGGATGACATGGCTGCCCTCCAGTTAGCACTTTTAAAAAAAACCATAAATTCCATTTAATGATTTCATTGCTCTTATAAATACTCAGCATTAAATCCACACATATTCCCAGCTGTAGCATTTAATGTTTTGCTGCATTATGGTGTCGAAGCACCGAACTTTTGACGCATTATTCCGCCCTTGATGAGGGCAAAGCAAGCGAACACATGCTTGGAGGCAAAAGTTTCTGTCAAGGTTAGAATTCATGAATCTTAAAGATGTGCTGCAAATCTAAAAACACCTTCATTATGCTTCTCCTCAAAGCAACATCTGCGCTTCCTCCCAGAGTGATATTTCAGGTGCCGGTCCTCAGACAGTTAGCGGCGCTCGCACCATGGAGCGGCGGCTCATTTCTTTCATCTGTCAGCTGAGCGACGCCATCCATCACGCCGAGCTCGAGCCGGTGCCTCCGCGGGCGTCCTATCAGAGCTCGGCTTCGGGCAGATAGCTTCCACCTGTCACCTGACCCTCCACACACACACCCACACACACAAACACACACCCTGTCAGCCTGTGACAACCGCATCAGACACCCATGACTGGGGAGCACCGGTGGCACCAAAACTCACTGAAGGGATCGCTGTGAAAGAAACGCCTGCCGAGAGAAATTACTGAGCTCAAGGAGGAAAGTAAACTCGACGTCTGCGAAGAAATAAAAAGAGGGATGAAACTCGGGGCCTTCCTCATCAACAGTATAAGCACAGGCTTGGAAAACCTTCCAAAAAGCTCCACCAGGGCTGTGCTGCTGCTCAGGCTGCAGTTCTCATTATGTTTTAATAAATCAGGTTCATGGTTATATCACAGTTAACCATAAGAGTGTATTATTAGAATCTGATTACAGCAATTAAAAAACTCTCTTTGTTTAAAACAACGTTAGCATTAGCGGCTAGCAGTGTACAAAGACTTGTCAACAAAAGAAAGGTTGAAATAACTCTCTCTACCCACATGTTTAGACAGAGCACAGCTTACAAATACTAAATAAACTGAGATAACTGTTGAACATTGGGTGGGGGTTAAACACTAAAATACGAGGACAAGACACGGAGCAGTCATGCTACATGCTGCAGCAGCAGCAGCTTCTTCTTCTTTTTATAGCGGTCGACAACTTTTCAGCGTATTACTGCCACCGCTGGACTGGAGGAGGTACTACAGTTCTCAGAAAAATCAGAGTTAGACTGAATCCGTGCATGATGACCCACGTAAAACTGAAGGGTTACTGTAATGCAGGGTGGTGCTGGGCATCGTCATGTTGGACAATACCTAGACTTCCCTGAGGTCTTCCCTGAAAGAGACATAATCTAGATAGGAGCATATGTTAGTCTAGATCAGCGGTCACCAACCTTTTTGAAACTGAGAGCTACTTCACGGGTACTGAGTCATACAAAGGGCTCCCAGTCTGATACACTAGAACAGAGTTTACCTGAACTTCATGCATAAGAAATCTATATAAATGCAAATGTGATTAAAGAAGAATGGTAACAGGATAAAATTACGTGCCATTTTTAGAACTGGTCATTTAGAATGTGGTCCTTGAAGGCATCCTGGTGTTTTCTGGAAATATTCCCAAGTTCATTTAGTGATTTCCATTACATCATCATGCCTCTCTATGATCACGGGTGTCCAGTATGGTTTTGTTGGACTTCGCCAGATTCTCACAATCCTTTCTTGATATTATGTACTGTAGATGGTGATGATATATTCAACCTCTTTGCAATTTCACTCTGAGGTCCTGAAACTGCTCTATTTGTCGACCCAGTATTCGGGGGATTGGTGATCTTTACTCCTGAGAGCCACTGCCTCTCTAAGATGCTCTTTTTATACCCAGTCATGTTACTGACCTGGTGCCAATTGACCCAATTACTTGCAAATTGTTCCCCCAGCTGTTGCTTTTTTGAAGCACTAACATTTCCAGCCTCTTCCTGCCCTTTCTGGAAATGTGAAATTCAAAATGAGCCGATATCTTTCACGAAACAGCAACATGTCTCACGTTCGGCATATACTGTCTATGTTCTGTTAGGAATGAAACATCGGTTTATGAGATTTCCATTTCACTGCATTCTGTTTTTATTTACAATCTGCACAAGGTCTCAGTATTTTTGGCAATTTGGGTTGTAGATAAAATGACTAAAAAGGACATATTTCACAATGATTTCTTGAAAATATATATTTCACATGATTGGTTGTAAGAAACCTTTGCATAAAATCAATGGAGAGGTTAAAAGTATCAGTGTGACGTTGTACAAAACAATCATGATCCTGCGATTAGCGATCGTATCGATACAGCTCTTAAAAAATAACACATTATTCAACATGTTGCTGTATTGTGGCAGGCGAGGGAGTGAGGGGTTTTTGGTCTAATTAGTGGGGGGAAATATGAGGAAGCATAATGTCAGAGCAAAGTGCAGCAGTACTAACTCAGCCCAGGAGGCAAAAGCGCTCCAATAAGCCTGACAGTGTAGTGAGAGCCCTAGGAAAACACCCTGACCCCGAAAATGACACCAGCCGAGGAGAGTGGAGGGCTTGAATTTCTGATCAATTTCTAAAGCAGCCGCAACAAATGACATGTTTCCCACCACACCCAGGCTATTAGAGGAAAATGTCAGGCCCAAGCCAGCCCCCAGACGCTGACATGAGGCTGCAAATGAGAAGCCCAAGCAATAGCAGAACTCTCACTAGGGGCTAAAATTGCATCCAGACTGGAACTGAAGGAATTGGGACAGTTTCAGTAAGCGTTAAACCCAACTGGTCCCTTTTAGGGCCAGAGACAAGAGCGCTACTACAGCAACAAACTCAACATTCTGTTTACTACAGCATAGCCCTGCCCACTAACAGCAAACAGGGACTAAAAGGAAAACAAAGGTTCATTGACAAACTTGAGACTAAACAGAGAGTGAGAGCTCAGGAATGAGCCCTAAACTTATCCTCAAATGATATCCAGCTCTTCATTAAGGTGATCAGACTAGTGGACATGGTTTAGGACACAGTATGACTTACTGTGAGCTGTAAAAATGAACTGAACTCCTTCATTAAGGTGATCAGACTAGTG
>JBBPDC010086353.1:0-10146 GCA_037974485.1 Hemigrammopetersius urotaenia
CATGAAAAATCGGAGCAGAAACAAAGGTGTTGCGTTTATATTTTTGTTGAGTGTATATATATATATATATATATATACACACACACTTTGTCCCTTCCAGACGATAGCCCAGACAGATAGCTGAGTGCTACACAAAAGAAACGTTCAAAATAAAATAAAAAAACAGCGTTTTTAACGCTAAAATACTTGTAAATTAAGTAAATCCTGCGTTAACACAACAACGCATTTAGGTTTCATTAGAATTCTTAAAAATGGAAACTGTTCTTCAGTTCCTACTCTACATTACAGTAATTGTCTTTGAAGCGTCTTCATCTAGTTACTTGTCAATCATTGCTGATTTCACCCTATTACACGGGCCTTGTACCTCAGAGTTGCCTTCATAAAAACAACTCCTTTGTTGTTTCACTGTGTATCCTTCAGTAGGTTTTGAAGAGGTTATGTCTGTGTGTGTGTGTATGTGTGTGTGTGTGTGTGTGTGTGTGTGTGTGTGTACACTTCATTGAGCCTAGCATTGGACTGCATGTACATTTGAATGTGAGTGTGTGTGTGTGTGTGTGTGTGTGTGTGTGTTGTACCAAGCTGAGCCCACAGTGGGTTATATGGATGAGACTTGGCCAGCAGGTCCACGGAGTGGGAGGTGTGTTTCTGGCAGACAGGTTTAATTGGCAGGTGGTTGGTAGGCATCACTGTGGGAACCCAGGCTAAGTGGTACATGAGGACCGCAGTAAGAACTGCAGAGAGGAACCTATTTAATAAAACAAAAGACGTTCATGTGCAGAGTAAAGCACCAGAGTAGGACGCAGATTTAATATAATACATCTTTAAATGTTTTCTGAGCATAAAAAATCACGTTATTAAATCTTTTACACACAGCCCATTTCTGAACTGTCTGTACTTAGCAAATTATTAGTATTAGCAAGCTAATGCTATATAATGCTAAGCGATTTCCTCCGGGATCAATAAAGTTTCTGATTCTAATGTTTAGTATTTGCATTAGTGTACTCATGTACAGTAATCCCCCAGTTTTACACGGATCAGGACTCGCGGATCCAGTCACACGCAGATTTTTATGAGAACCAAACTGATCGTTTTACGTGAAAATCTGCACATCAGTGCGGGAACTGGAAATATCGTCCGCATTTTTTTGGCTTTTTTCCTGGCAAATATGGGTTTTTTTTACTCATTTTAGTTCTAAATGATTAAAGATATCTAATTTACTAAAAACAGAAATAGTAATCCAAAAATAAATTCAGCTACATTTCCAGTTATTGGCTGCTGTCCTTCTGTTTTCATTTCATTCTTCTTAAAGCCCTACACCTCCAAAGCGCCCTGCGCCTTCTGGCAATGCAGCTCAGCATCTCGGCTTCATCTAGGGCCAGTATTACAGGCCGACAGTCGTGGTTTTCTCCGAAAAAATGCCTAAAAATGCCTATTTTTATAGTGTAAACCCGCCCCCAGAACACTTTAATTTTATTTTATACACAGTTGAATACATTACCCTTAACAAAAAGATAAAGATAAACCCATATTCGTACGCCACTGAGAGTGTAGTAGTTTAATAAACAAGTACTGACTGGTTTTTGGTCCCATGCTCCATGAGTGAGCTCATCTCCTTCAGGAAGCATTGACAGAGCTGGTTTCGCTCAGCACTCTGGGATACCATCGTCAGCCAAACGGGCTCAGTGATCCGCGGGGCCATGTACAGATTCCACACGGTCATCCTAAAGAAGAATGAAGATGGGTCATGTTCAGACCAGGACAACATATTGGCTGGTGCAAAAGTTTAATTTTATATTTTATATTTTATATTCTAGTATGACAATGTCAGCAAATAAATAGAAACTGTGCATTTGATTTAGCACCTGAGCTCTTTTTGTTTCCTGTTGTTACACCCGTGCTGTCTCAATCGCTTAGTCCCTCACCCGAGTACTAGGGGTAACTTAACTCGAGACAGGGCAAGTATGTGTGTTGCGTGTGAGTGAGTGGTGAGGGGGGATCTGGCAACCCGAGGGCTGTCAGATCCTCCAGCACAAGTCCACCTGTGTTGTGTCAAAGCAATAATGAAACGGAAGTGTCTGCGTCGTGTGATTGGCTCGTGAGTAATGTTGTGTGTATTTATTCCCAGTCGATCCAGATAGATGTTGTGTGGACACCGTTTTTGTGACCGTGTAGTGACTGGGAAGCTGGGGTGGCTAAGGCATGAAGAGCGCAGAGATCCAAGTTAGAAACCGCATCCTCAGCGACTGCGCCGTGAGTGTAGTTCGTGCTAAAGGAAAAAGACTAATCGCTATTGTGTTTTGCAGACTGAAGCAGACCTGTTACGCGGGGCTAACTATACTGTGCCTGCCTAACCCTCATTTATGCTGCAGTGGACTTCATGCACTCCACCCCTCACTGAAAGAAAGTAACTTTGCTGCAGAGACACTTTCCGGAACGGAAGGAATTCTTGTTTGCGTTTTGTGTTTGGTTGAACTTTATTAAACTCTGCAGAAGCAATACGCCATTCCTGTCTGTGCGTCCTTCCCTGGGCCTGTAGAGAACGTGTAAACCTCATATCACATGATGACAGTGTATTATCAGCACCAGCAGCTATTTGCCGATATAAAAAAATCACAAAAAAGAACATTTTAGTTTTGACCGATGTTTCAAACTAATATTTAAAAATGCTCATACAGCCCTTTTGTTAAGGTGATTCTGTAATATCATGCTAAAATGTTTTATTTGTCTATGTTTACCTTATTTTCACACACGTAGAAATAAATGTTATGTACAGGTTTTTGTAATGCAGGAATATGTAGTTCTAGTTTCTGCATTTTAAATATTTTTTTTGTATCAGCATCAACTCAAAAATTTTGGCATTTACCCACAATTCCCCAATTCGTGCACACCCAAACTTTGCGTATGACTTCAAGCAACGGATTACAAACGCAAGCAGCGTAAATGCAGATCACGCAACTGAGCAAAGATATTGATAGGACAGAGTGTGGGAACATTCATAAAAGCAGATATTCTCACCGGAATTCCCCCAGTGCCTCCATCACTCGGCCAAGATATACTTGAACTCGCTGACTAGCCTCTGCTACTCTTCTGCATACAATCATGGCCTGAAACACACAAATAGTTCACTTTTTAATTTTCTCCCCAATTTAGTTTTCGCCAATTTCTCCAATCTCACCCACTCCCACCTTTTATTTGGATAGCTGGTGGCCTAGTCGTTAGGGCGTTGGCCCTACCATCAGAAGGCTGTGGGTTAAAATCCCAACTGCTTCTGTCACCACTGCTAGTGTCACCACTGCTAGTGTCACCGGGAACCTGTTGTTGGTGGCAGCCCACTGCTTGAATGGGTTAAATGTGAAGAACGAATTTCACACTGTGGTGTGGGGAGTTTTATACGGGACTATAAGGGCTAATACATTTAAAAAATAAATAACACCAACACTGACAGGTTAAAGGCTAGCATGTGCTTCCTCCGAGTCTAAAATATCTGTCCAAACTGCTGTTGAACATTTAACCAATAAAAATACATATTTTCTTACTTAAATTCTTATTTTTTATTTTGCACAGAACATAATAATGTTGGGGGCGGGGGCAGAAATGGTTTATACCACCTCTTGTGTGTTAATGAGAGCGCTGATTCTGGTGGAAAGTCTCAGATCTAAGCACATTGGGTTTATCCTCGAACACTACACGGATTGATTGTTCTGTCCATGACAGAATGACTGAGTCCAACATAAACCCAGTGGAGTTTGCTGCCTGGTGTGACCCAGTAGGCAGCCATGATTGACAGACTGAATCTGAACACGGCGGCTTTAAGGCTGGCTCTTTGTGAGTCCTTTGTCGCTGCCCTCGAGAAGGCCTGTCATGAGCTGCCCCAGGCAGCAGCCCGTTCTTCCCTCTCAAGTTTTCGTTAGCAAAGAAGTGGAATGGTGGGGATGGGAAGTGTGATGTCTTTCTAACCAAACCGAATATGATATTTGAGTTTCAGGCCTCCAGATATCCCAAAAATCGGAGCCAGATCAGACTCCTCAGGAGACCTGCAGCATTCCTCAGTTCCGTGGCATCCCTGGTTGCGCATTGCACTGGATTTTATAACTGGCCTGCTGGTGGTGCAAAGGTTATTCTCATCATCATGGACTGTTTTTCCAAGACTGTGCATCTGGTGGTCCTTGCTGGACTCCCCTATGCTAAAGTCACTGCAGAATTAGTATTTGAGCACATCATCTGGTCGCATGGGTTCCCCAAGGACATTGTCTCAGCCAAGTTCTGGAGAGCCTTCTGTAGTGTTGCCATCTGTAGTGTTCAGGGTACCACCCACAGACGAATGGTCAGGCAGAGCAAGCCAACCAACAGCCAGATAATCTTCAAACATCATCTGCCACTGGGCTCAGTTTGTTTGAAGTATGCTATGGTATACTAACATCAGGAATTGGAGGTTGACGTACCATCGGCCAAACAGTTGGTCCGCGGGTGCTGGCAGCTCTGAACGCAAGCCCACACAGCCATTTAGAGGAGCAACAACAGATACATCACGCTGGGAGGGCTACAGTCCCGAGGAATGGTCTTGGGTGCCCAGACAGTTCATCTTGGATCCATCGCTGATTCATGACTACCATCGTCAGGTTTCCTCCCAGCTGGGTGATGGTCCTGGAGGGGGACTACTGTCACACACACGGTTGACATGATGCACAAGAAGGACCGGAAACAAGGTGTCTCACATGGTGTATATAAGCCAAGGAACAGAGGTAAACATTGTTCAGTCATTGAGTCATCAACTCCACACTGCTGCTGCATTTCTTTAGGACCGTGAGTACTCATGTTTCATAACACTAGAGCACTGATTCTGGTGGGAATGTTGACTCTCGCAAGAGCACTCTAAGATCAAAACCTGTGGATTATTTACTCTCTCCTGTGACTCCGTGACTGGGTCAATCCTCGATGTTACATGGGTTGATTGTTTGGTTTCATTATTCGGTGACATGATCATTATTTGTACAATGTCTATTTTTGTTTTTATAACAGCTCTGTGCAATACCGTATGGTAAGAGCAGCCTGGAGGAGGAATCCAGAGTTTCTCACACAAGAGAGGCACTTACCAATCAAGAATCTAGTGATTACGGAGTTACATCAGCAGGCATTGTGGTGAGGACTAGCAGAAAGTTCAGAGCTCGAGGGGGGTTGGAGGTGGCGGAAACTCGACTATGGCGTAGGGTTTTTTTAGGCACGGTGGCCGTTGGAACCTGGCCCGGGAAAAGGACAGACGCCACCTTGTCCTGGAGGAGGTGCAGGCAGGTTTCGAGGAGGTGAGGGCCAGCAGTATGGTGAACATGCAGCAGCATGAAGCATTAACAAGGTGGGACTGAGCGTTGGAGAGGAAGCTGACCTGGAATGATATCTGGAAAGCAGAGCCACAGCATATTAAGTTCATGGTCCAAGCTGTGTAAGATGTGCTATCAAGACCAGCCAACCTGCATGTCTGGGGAAATAGTGATCTGCCAACATGTCCTCAATGCCCAGGAAGGGGCACATTGGAACACATCCTTAGCAGCTGCCCAGTAGCCCAGGTGCAGAAGACAGTGACCGAGGCTATATCTACTGCAGTGGGCAACAACAAACACGCTCGCAGCCAGAGGGCAGCATCTTTCATGAAATCTGGAGAGAAGCCAAGGGCACACCCAATACCAGCAGCCAACCTACATTCACCAACCTCTTTGAGACCAGATATGCTGCTGACATCTGTCTCGTCTAAGCAAGTCCTTATTGGAGTTAACAGTCCCCTGGGAGGAATGCATGGAGGAGGCCAATGAGCGTAACCATGACCATGAGCTCATAGAGGAATGTCGGAGGAGAAGCTGTGAGCCAATAGAGGTGGGGTGTTGAGGCTTTGCGGCCCGTTCCGTATGTAAAACCTACACCCTCCTCGACATCGCAGGAGCTGCAAGGAGGAAGGCTATGTTGAGAGACCCGAAACACCCGAGGATCTCAGGAAACATCATTGATGATGTGTCCCAACACATCCATAGATGTATCTATTCACTTTCTCCTGTGACTGGGTTTATCCTCAATGCTACACAGGCTGATCATTTGGTTTCATGACCATTATTTGTACAATGTCTACTTCACAGCTCTGTGCAGATTTCTATCCCTTGACTTTACTTTAATATTAAAGTCACTCAAGTCAATGAAACATTTAATTTTCAATTTCTTAACATTTTCTACTATTTTCTTTAGTTTTATCATTAAATGTTACAACCAGCGAGTTCTGCCATTGGATGAAAGTCAAAACACAAACAACACAACAATAATTCAAATTCATTACACCCATTCCATCTTTGTTTCTCCATTACAATAATAATAATAACAATAATTAGTAGTAGTAGTACTTTCCCACTTAGCACTCTTCAGATAATATCACCTCATCCTGCACATCGTCTACATAATCAACGGCTCCTTGATGACTGGCCACATTCCATCTTCCTTCAAGTCTGCTGTGGTCACACCAACTCTGAAGAAACCATTGCTGGACTATAACCAAATAAACTAATTTCTCTCCCTAAACCTGAAATTGCTCTACTTGCTGTCTCCGAAGAACTTCATGCGGCTAGATCAGCCAACTTGTCTTCGGGCTCTAATTTCTCCTTGACCTCTCTTCTGCATTCAAAACTGTCAACCACCAGATCCTCCTAACCACTCTCTCCGACCTTGGGATATCGGGCGCAGGCTGGCAATGGTTTGCATCCTACCTCGATGACCGGAGGTACCAGGTAGTATGGCAAAGCACCCAGTCTGCTCCATGTAGACTATCTACTGGTGTCCAACAGGGCTCGGTCCTAGGACCACTCTTATCTTTTCTCTTTATACTGGTTCTCTTGGGGATGTAATAGCCTCTCCACAGAAGGTAACCAAACCACTTCAACTCATTCAGAACGCAGCTGCCAGGTTAGTGTTCAACATTCCTAAGTTCACTCACACCACACCTTTACTATGGAACGTTCACTGGCTCCCTGTGGCTGCTCGTGGTAAGTTCAAGTCCTTAACACTTGCTTTCAAGGCCAAGAATGGACTTGCACCCCCATACATAACATCACTGATCAAACAACGAGTCACTTTTCGTTCTCTCAGGGCTTCAAGCACAGCTCGTCTTGAGCCTCCGCCGCTCAAGAGAAGAGGCAGACATTCGTCAAGACTCTTCTCAGTCCTGGCTCCCCAGTGGTGGAACAAACTCCCTCTTCCAATCAGATCTGCAGAGTCCCTTGCTGTCTTCAAGCGTCGCCTGAAGACCCATCTCTTCAAGGAGCACCTTGGCAAGTAACTATGTCTCTCATTGTGCTTGCTTATTTCACACACACACACACACACACAAAACTCTGACGTACATCGTTCCGGATAAGAGCGTCAGCTAAATGCTGTAAATGTAAATGTACTAAGAGGCGGGAAATCAACGTGGCCTTTGACTTCAGTGCTTGCTGGACCTCACTCACCTTCTCTATGGCCGTCTTGAGCTTGTTCATGTGAGATTCGAAAAGAGGGAAGTGAGAAAAGAAGAACTCCTGGAAGCTTTCGCTCTCATCCTCCTTCTCAGGCAGACTAATGATGATGCTGACGGCGATCTTCTTCCTCCGAGCCATCGCTTGGTTCGAGCTGCAACTCTCATCAGACAGACTGAACATCTCCTCGGTGCTCCTGCCAAACACACACACCCCACACAACATCAACAAAGAACAGCTGTCTGCATGCTATTTTTTTAGTTTGATCTAACATCACATTTTAAAGTATATGTCAGTCAAACCCAAGCTTTCGAGGAAAGAGATTTGGGACAGAAACATTCAAATGATCGTTTCAGCCGGACTGGTTCTGGAAGTGTTGGATAAATACTAGGCTTGCTACAAGGCAAGAGAGAAGAGCTGTAAGAAAATTCTGTCCCTCCACAAGTAGAGGAGCTTGCGTAAGGCAACCTAATCATTCAAAATGCAATGTTGGAACTTTTGGCACGTGCAGTCCAAAAACAAATTGTGTGAAACACATTTTTCAGACTAATGGCTGATTGAATCACTAATATAAGTGTGTCTACGGGGTGATAAATAGAGGTACATTGATCTTATTTGACATTGTATCGCTTGTGAATATACTAAATAGTAGTTTGTAAGCACACCTTAGCACTGTAACATGAGTGCGGTCCATAGCGTGGGTCAGGATCCAATGAATTAACCTATAATAAGGAGTTCCTTTGCAAAATTGAGCACAAATGTGATGTCATAAAGAGCGCACTTCCATTGTAACCTGATGTAAGATGCATTATCTCTGAATTCTCTATTGTTCTCCCACTGAGATGCAGCAGAGTAGTAAAGTGCTGCAAGCAAAAGGTCACATGACAAACAATTCAACTCCTAATAATCACTGCATCACCCACTGATATATACACTCCTCACCCACTGATCCATAATTAATAAATTAGAAATAACATTAACTTTAGATTACAGGCATCAAAAAGCTTGCATGCACTTGCAGTCCACTGACAGAATAATAGAAACTGTGGCAAAGTACCGTTATCCAACTGCCCACAAAGGAAAACACATGCATATATGTACTTACCAGCGAGGGATGGGGCCATGCTGTAGGCTGGTTGCTTGGCTACGGAGCCATCGCCGTTGGTAACTGCTGGCATTGCCACTGCTAGAGGAGGAGCTAGGAGAGGGAAGGGGTGTGGCCAGCAGGCTGCTTAATGATGCTGTAAGGAAGAAGGTCGAAACTGACAGTTCAGCAAGCCTGGAGGAACAAAACTTCAGCTAATTGTACAACATTCACTAATAAAGCTGCAGGGAAACTATCTGAGAATGAGAAATATAAATGGCTGAACAAAAATTATATGACACTCCCTATACATGATGCTGTAGAGCCTAGATGTACCTTCATGTACTAGATCCTAATAGATCCTAGTTATAAATTACATCTCGAGCTTGTGTACATTGATGGGTTCTGGAACTCACATGCGTACAACGACATTTTGGATGCCATGCTGCAAACATCTGTAAAACGGTGATTTTATACATACATCTAACATACAGCCCCTACCCTATACTTACAGCAGGTTATGGCCAGAACTTCATCTGTTTAAAAATACACATTTTTTTAAGTGATCTTATACTCACTATGGTATACACTGGGATCTAATGTGCAGCAGTACATTACACTGGAATTCAAAAAGTGCAGATATACATTATGACAATTAGGACAATATATATCAATTTAATAAATACAACAAATGATAAATAGGTGTCAGTTGACAAAATATAAAATGTAGAGAAGGCCATCATGATGTAATGTTTTGTTTCCTCAAACCCATGTGGGGTAGTGATACAGGTCCAATTAAGTGTTTGTGCTTGTGTGTACCAGAACAGGCAATGCCACTATCCCCGTCCTCACTGTGTCCTCTGCCTGGCATGTCCACAGGATTACTGTGGGCTAGAGGAAAATAAACAAATGAAATAAGGACACAAACACAGTGTTGCTGCACCAATGCTTTTAAACATCTTTACAAGTAAATTTCCACTCCATAATAAACACATACTCAAATATGGCAGGAACTAGAGTTGGACGATTTTATCGATTAATTCGAATTTACAGTTCAGGACGATGTGGTTTTATAAAAACTCAATTTCATTACTTATTTTACATGCGAGCGCCAAAAGCGGAACTAATGCGACGCACCGTTCTACGCGGGGATATTAGCGCGGCGCACCCAAACACTGTAGCAGTGTTTGTGCCCAAGAAAGGTCTACATCTGTAATATGGAATTGGTTCGATTTTATGCCGTCGGAGACAGATCAAACAAGTCCTGTGTGCGACAGCTTAAGCAGCGCACCCACTCTCTGCAATGCTAGCGTTAGCCATGTTAGCTAGCGGTGCCATTTCAGACTCCGTGCGGAATGCCGGTAGTGTATGTACTGTATATGTGTGCATGAGTGTGTATTAGTGCGTGTAAATTAGTGTGTATTGGTTTTGTGCCGTCGGCACAAGCAGTGCAGCCACTTGCTGTGTCCGAAACCGCGCACTAGCGCACTTTTAGTGCACTATTTTAGTGCGTAGTGTGCTCACACTGAAAACCGAGCTAAAGCTCAGTCACTGAAAGAACCCGGATGCTGCACTGAA
>JBBPDC010086364.1:0-10145 GCA_037974485.1 Hemigrammopetersius urotaenia
GGACACTCGTAAGCTCGGACACTCGTAAGCTCGGACACTCGTAAGCTCGGACACTCGTAAGCTCGGACACTCGTAAGTCAAAGCACCACAATATTACAAAAAAAGCTAGCTGCATAAATACAGAAAATTCAATTCATAGTAACAATTTTAGCGGATCATATGAAAAATTAAACACCAAAAAGTTCTCACCATCGCTCCATTATCACCCATTACTGGATCACACACTAGAGAAATAAGAATGAATGCACATTAACAGTCCGTCTGTCAGGTTCAGTGTTGATCACTGCTGAAGATTTAAGACTACGTAACAAATAATTCAGAGGAATTGACAACAGTCAACAATTCCTAAGTAGTTCATCCTGTGTTTGGAAACACATTGAAATGCAAAACAAAGATAGTAGGTATTAAATTATTTTGCAATCTTTGGTGCATTTGACAGCTGTAGAGACCCGAGGCCTTCAAGGCACCTACCGTACACCAGACTGGGATTAGCTTCCTTCAGCTCCTGCACAATGTCCACCACCATTTCCAGAAAAGACACATCCCTAGAGTACCCTGATTAAAAAGAAAACACTATTTTCACATGCAGTCGTGAGAACATTTTATAAAGGTTTAGGTGATTAAATTGTATACTTTAGTAAGCCAGTGACCACACTGAAGCAAACAGGCTAAACTATAACTATAACACTCACTTACTAACTATTGTTATTCTCGCTTCCTCAAATATTCATTTTATAGCACTGAGTAATTTGAAACAGTGGGTTGATCCAAAGTATACCTGTGAGCACATAGTCATAATGGTTGATTTTGTTGAGTCTGATCCCTTCATAAAGGACTTGTAGCTCATCAGCCGTCAGCACCTGGCCTTTCCAGTGCTCATAACCTAGCAGACACACACACACACACACAGACAGATGAAGGTCAGCTTAGCCAACAATCCTGACAGACAAGGTCAGATGGAGAACTGGAGTAAAATTAAATTAAGGTCATTTTTAATATTACACTTCAGATATTGTATGGATTTCCAACCATATGCACATGAAATTATTGAAATGAAAATAAAATGCACTAGCAGTTTAAAAAATCCAGTTTACATTCACATTTATGAATTTCGAAGCCACTTTTGGTGAACGCAGCATTAGGAGTCTTGCTCAAGGACACTTACTGGTGTACTGTGGCATGCTTGCCTGGAATCAAACCTCTGCTGCCTGGAGGGTGGTGGTGTCACCCACTGTATAAAGCAGCTGTAGCGCTTTTAAAAATAATCATGATATCTAGTAAAATATCAAGTAGGTTTTAATGAATATATATTTGAATGAATATTGAATGAAAGTATGTCTTGGTGACCATTTAATCCAATCTGGTAAAGTGATGTATCCTGCATTCCTCTTGGGGAAAAGCGTTCTATGTTCTGACACCTTACATTGCGTTATTTTTGCACAATCTCACTGACTCAGTAAGGAAGATGACGCAACAAGGTCCGTCATTGCAACCGCTCAGTTATATTCCTATATCAAGAATTCACAAGGATTAATCCTCTCCATTAGTTAAATGGAGTCTAGCCAATTCTGTAAGCCATGAGAAATTAGATTAGGGCTAAAACACCTGCATTAAACTTATTTTAATGAACAGTCGAATGCAGAGGCTGGTTTTAGGGGATTTGAGGAATGAGATTTTGTTGATTCGTAGTTCTACACGAGCGCGCACACGCACACGCACACACGAGGACGGTAGGAAACAGTAAATCATACCCAGATGACAACAGTGATGCAGCTGTTGAAGGTTAAGAACTGTTACATCTTTCATGATGTGAACAAATGAGCACAAAAGAGGCCTTTTAGGAGAGAGGAAAGTCCGTATTCTTATACTGTTTATACTAAACAAATTTCAGTAGCAGAATCAAACCATGACGTGACACATCAAATCACTGTGTCTCCAGTTAGTTGGCATACAGGGCAGTAGCTACTGAAGTGTGTCTATGCTTTACGATAAAGGATTATATTTATAGAGGTCTTTTTAAAGGTGCAGTCCAAGCGTCACCTTAATGCAGAAAGTTTATTCTCTTTCCGTTCTCTGCTAAATTATATATACAGTGCACCTCACTCCTGCACTCAACCAAGGAACGAAGCAAATAGTGTGAAAATCAGCTTGTGCCGACATAATGTGTGTAATGTCGCTGTTACTCTTGGCTTGCTCATCAGAGGCATTTCATTCACACACATTCACACACACACATTTATTTCACATGTATTTCATTTTGTAAAGCTGCTTTGTGACAATGACCATTGTTAAAAGCGCTATATAAATAAAATTGAATTGAATAAGTATCTTAACCATATTCAATTTGTGTATTACACGAGCAAGGACAATGTGGGTTTCCATAATATGGGCCTTTAAAAGTCGCTCACCCTCATTCAAAAGTGCCCTCGTTAGCATCAGGAGATAAGGGTGCAAAATGTGTGGTATGAATGGGTTGAGAAGGGCTGAGAAAGAGAACACAGACAGTAATAAAGGCAAAAAAAGGATTCAAAGTGCTTAAAAAGCCCTGGAACGCAGCCCAGAAAAAGGCAACAAAGAAAAGGGGACGCAAAGAGCGACAGAGAGAGAGAGAGAGAGAGAGAGAGAGAGAGAGATGCCACAGCTTGAGAAAAAGTAACAGAAAAGGATAAGCGAGGGTAAAAGAGGACACAGTGTACTTCATATGAGAAGCACAGAAGACAGGAAAACAGGCCCATGCTGTGTGTGAGGGGCCCACATTGCAGGGTGCTGGCACAGACCATGAGACCATTAGCAGAAGATCCTCCTCTTTTATGCCTCCTAACGAGTTTAGCTGCCTTCATTACACCAGAGATATATGTGGGCCGCACAAAATCAGAAAAATTGGGCTAAAGATTCAGCAGCAGTCATTTTATACTACTAGAATTGAATAATATTCAGTACAAGCAGGCATATATTTTTGGTCAAAAATAAAAACAAATTAAAATAATTTCCAAAGTTTTATTGTTAATTGTTTTTTTAAACTATATTGCCAAAAGATGCCTGACCATTATACTAACAGGGACTTTAATGAAATTGCATTCAAAAACAGAGTTTAATATGTAGTTTCTTACTTCCAGCCTAGTCCAAACCCTGAAAAACAGACGTGTCCCGATACTTTTGTCCAAATAGTTTTTGTGTTCTTTATGCACCTAATCAGATTCACTGTGATCAAGATGGACTGAATCGTATCCTGAATCGTTAAGAGGTTAGAGGTGAGCACCCCTACCGTGAAGACTTCTGTACCCAACCACAAGAGAAACTAAACCACAAACAAGATCAAGTTAACATGCAGTTTCTCTAAAGGCTAGTGACACAGAAAGGATTGAGCTTTGACCCCTGTATATGCAGAGTGGGCCTCAAACACACCATGTCTTCCCACAGTCATGCCGCATTACACATGTTAAATAATAATGTCTGCTTGACCTCTGGGGTTAAAACAAAGGATCACAGATACTACAAAGTCAATTACTCTGCTGTGCTTTTTCAGTTAATGTATCTGTGATAAATTAATTTGAAATACCTTCCAGTAAATAACTCCTGACTTCTGGTTAGCACTGTACGCATTAACATAGAGGAGAACCAAATAAAATAACTTCTCAATGTAGCTGATATTGGTAATGAGACTTTATAACAGCGTGACCATACACATTTACTGACTCTGCACAACTGTTACTAACATTATTGGAATAGTTGGCTGGCTGAATACTTTTAATTTAAAACATCCTAGTGTAGACTAGTGTTTGGTTCCAAGTGTGTGTGTGTGTCATTTGCAATGCCGCCAAACTCTCTTAAATGTTAGAGGTAATTAGAGATAGTCACCTGTGTGATTGGAGAACTGCACTGAATTTATGGAGTCCACTTCAAACCCCAGTACCTGGTAACAGTCAAAGACATGAAGTCAGGAAGGTGTCATACATAGTGAAATGAAACAGCATTCTTCCATTGCAAAAAACATTTCAAGACTACACAAGTGCATGCAGGATTAGACTGCAAGAGCAACAGTGTGATCATTTTCAGGGCAAGACATCACATAATGCAGTCAACGGGAGCAGAAACGGCACTAAGGTGAGTGTTATATAATCATTACAAGTGTAAACAAAATCTGAATTGTGCAGTTGTATCCGAATTCACATTATGGTGTCTGGATACATTTGGAAATATAGTGTAGCTGTGTAAATCGATATGTGAAGCTTAGGTATGCAACACATGATGCCATAACATTTACAGCACTTAGCTGACGCTCTTATTGTTTACACTTGTAATGCTTATTTGAATATATACCTGTAGACGGTATATATGTAAGCTGCTGCATGTGAGCCATGGTTGTAGAAGTATATTACCTCTGCGTGATGATGGGATCAGAATCAGAAAACTTTACTGATCCCAGAGGAAATTGCTTATGTTTGAGATCCAAAAACTATGGCGTTTATGAATCCGAAATCAGCACCAGACCTCATGAGTGCAATGTTTCAACATCTACTGTCAAGCACTGAGAGCAGCGGATGCAGAAAAAGAGGGACAAACTGAAATACTGAATAAGCAGGTGTCCACAAAGTTAGGACATTTGTGTAAACATCCTGCATGTTTAGGCAAGACAACATTGCAGGGAAACCACTGAACACTCCCCTGGAGCAGGGACTGTCCATCACATACATACATACATACATACACACACAATAAGTGTAGGTTGTTGGAAAATCTCCAGATTAATGTAAATATATATTGCATTAAAGCGAACACAACATTGGTATTGTACAGTCCTGTTTCTGCAGGGGATGGGGAGGACAGTATACAAAAGTCTAAAATATATACCGGCTACTTTCCTATCCGGATTTGTAGCTTTAGAGAAGATCTCACCTGTAGAGGGAAGGTGGCTGATTTATTTCCCACATATCCTCTCACCACATGGCTCTGAATGGACAGCACTCTGCAGTCCATTCCGGAGGATTTTCAGGAGGGGATCACGCTCCAAGCTCTCTTTCCGACACTTTACCGAACAAACTGATAAGCCTTGTCCTCACTCAGACCCGGGACAGACAGGACCGAGACAGCAGACGAGTCGAGAGAAACCCTCAGAGCCCCTTTACCCGGAGCCGTGAGAGGCGGATTATTCTTCAGGCGCTGGGGGCGGACACCTAAGGATTACAGAGCGTGTGAGTGTGGGTGAGTGAGTGAGAGAGAGAGAGAGAGAGAGAGAGCGAGCGAGCATGTGTGTGAATGGTTTATAGAGAGAGAGGGAGTGTGTGTGGGATTCAGAGAGGGAGAGAGCGTGTGTGTATGTGTGTATATGCATTATGCATGTGTGGTTCAGAGAGAGAGAGCACGTGTGTGTGCTTTACAGAGAGCGAGAGAGAGTGCGCATGTGTGTGTGAGCGAGTCTGGTTTAGAGAAAGAATGCGTGCGCGTATGTATACGTGTGTGTGTGTCAACACCAGCCAGACGACTTCATGGGAAAGTCCGCGCGAACACTGAGCCTTAACTGTTTTAAGGTTTACTGAACGTTTTTCAGCTTAACCACAAATTCTGCTAGTTTACCAACTTGTGTTGGTCATGACTGTGTTCAGGGTCTGTCTGTAACTGTTCTTGAGGAATATTCTTATTGAATTAAAATCACTTTAAGACTCTATAGACTAATTGTGCTGCCCTTTGATTACTGCATATCCGGGTATCACAAGAGTCTTTAATATATTAATTACATACAATATGTTAAAAGATTTACTTTGTAGTTTTATATACTTGAGCAAGCTTTATGTAGATGCATTTGACTTTCACTCAAGTATGTTTTACCTCCATGCTTCTACTTTGAGAAAGATTATGCAGTGTTCGTTTCTTCACTGAAGTATAGTTTCTCTGTACTCTGTACTCCACTTGTGATTTATGTTGATGTGTTTTTCGTGGAGGTTTATGTATTCACTTTTGAGCATGTGATGGTATGTACTGTATATGCATGTTTTTTCTACCTGTGTTGAATTTGAGATGGGTTTGTTATGTGAACCTTATGTACTTAATGCACTCACTCATTTAGACTTCTTTCCCAATTCAACCTCCCAGGAATGGGTTTGTTTATATGCACAGTTTTGGGCTCTGTTGATTTTCTGAGTGAAAATAAGTTCACATCCATACCTATAAGTTGCTGAATTTAGACACTGAGTTAAAAGTAAAACATGTAACTATTTTTTCCCCAGCATGACACAACTCAAATAAAAATAAATTGTTCACTAGAAGTTGCAGAAAAATGACATATTCTTGATTTTTAGAGGATGTGTTCATTGCTGTAGAGCAGTTCTTCCCAGTTCTGCTCCTGGAGGCACTGTACTGCACATTTTAGCGCTCCCCTGATCCCAATACACCACATTTACATTTACATTTACGGCATTTAGCTAACGCCCTCATGCAGAGCCATGTACATCAGTGCTCAGGATGTCCACACCTGTTTCTTAAACGGGTAAAGCTAAACTTAAATCAACATCCACTATTCAACCAAGTTACTGCACACTAGGTACACCTAAACGACACCAGCCAAAGAAAAGTCAGAAGTTGAGACTAAAGAAGGGACGGGATGGGGATAAGAGTAGGAACTGAAGTAGGTGTGTAAAAGGAGGGAAAACACTAAAAGGTGCAGGGCAGTGGGCCTCTAGGTCCAGGATTGGGAAGCAGTGCTTTAGGGATGTAGAGGTTGTTTTACAGGCCTGCTGAAGTTTTCTAATCTAGCGCTGCAGAGGAGAGTCCTTCTTCTAACAGTCCATTCTTCGTCCAGTTATATGAGTCATATCATTTTCTCTTTCATCAAATTCCAAACATGATGTGCCTTCAGAGGAACAAACAACACAGATGTCAGTTCATAAACAAAGAAACTGTCCTTACAGTACAGTACTTATCCACGGAAGTGTAATCTAATTCTGTTACAGACAGAGGCAGTAGGTGTTGGTACTCTTTCTTCTGCCTGTCATTTATTCAGCTATCACAAGTAATTTGCTGTTTCGTGCGTAATGACGTTAGAAAAACTTCCTCAGTGAAGGAAACCAGATATTTTTTATGTATTTAAAAGGTGAAGCTTAATTTGGTGTGTGATTCTCAATTCATTTTAGTTCAGTTTAGTTGAGCTCAATTCAGTTCAGTCCCAAACAACTTATTTCAACTTTAAAGATGTCACTTCAAATCCTCTTTTTTTAGTTTTAGTTTTGTTTTACTTTGGTTTAGTGTAGTTTCCTCAGTCCTGTATAGACCTGTTCAGTTCCATTTTGTTCAGTTCTACTCATTTCACAATGGTTTAGTTCCGCTTGGTTCTATTTAGTTCAGATCAATTCAGTTTGGTTCTACTGAGTTAAACTTTTTGTTAGAGTTAATTCTATTCATTTCTGAATTCAGATTAGTTTCAGTTCAGTTCAATTCATTTCCAGTGAATTCTGTTGAACTGAATTGTGTTCAGCTCAGTTCTAGTGAGCTCAGTTCAGTTTAGTTTTATTTTAGTTCCATTTAAAACAAAATGAATTCAGTTCCATCCTGCTTAGCTACACTTTAGTTCATTTCGCTTCACTTTAGCCATAATTCAGCTAAAACATTTACTAGCAATATTTCTTCTGTTTCTCTTGGTCACTGTAACTGACACCCCCCCTCCCCCGCCCCCCAACAAAGGTCAGTTAGTTTATCCCACCACATGAAAGCTCTAATTATGATGTTTTACAAAAATACTGTGGTTTCCCTCTCTGACACCCACAGCTAGGCCTTCATCTGTGGCTCACTAAACATGTTTGAGAAAGTGTAATAGGGTCCACAGCTCTCTGTAATGGTTCAGATAACGCCTCACAGTTTGTTTGTGTGAGCAGCCGCTGATACAAAGACACAGCAGCAGAGATAACAATGAGAAAGAGAACGGGGGAGACTGAGGTGCACACACAGACGTAAATGTCTATCTGTGTAGGCAAACATGTACTGTGCATGTGCTCTGGATGTACTTCTGTCGTGGAGGAATCAGAGCAGAGGCAGAGCAGATATAAGGGCAGATGAAGGATAGAACGAGAGACAGAGCGAGAGAGACAGAGAGAGAGAGAGAGAGATATGGCATACTGACCCTGTTTATAATCAGCAAAGGACAGATTGTTCACTTAGTTTCTACTTTAGAACAGGGATGCTCTCTCTGGTATTTCAAGCTACTAAAGCACATAGCCATCTATAGCTCCAGCACCAGGCCTCACTCAGGACCTTCCTCACATTTGGCTGGAATCATGTCCTGCTGGCTCACCTGGAAGCTCTGTGTGTCTGTACGGAACTGATGCTGCTGTCATGGATCTGCACTGGACACTCGCATGTTTACTACTTCTGCTCTGCATGTGCGAGAGCTGCGACGGGGAGGAAGCTGGAGCAGGTCTCGCTCCGTCTCAGACAAACCAACTGAGACATATGTTGCTGCTGTCAATCAAAGAATCAAGGATGAGTGATCAAGGTATGCTTGATTTTTATCAGGTACTCACTGCAGGTATACAGTTACTGACAGCAGACCATCTGTCGCTGCACAGCCAGCCTCAACTCTCAATTTTAAAAAAAAATGCATTATACAGCATAAATACTCATATACTTTACATTTAATATATTTGCAACAAATAACCAGGAATTTCATATAATGCCTGCAGATGTGGCAACAGGACAGAGAGCATCATTCATTTATTAATTGATCCATTTACCTTCATGCATGTTATCACTGTCAGTTCTTCCCAATGAACACACAGGCCTTTAGAAAATAATTTGCATATTTTCTTTAATGTAGATTTTATCTGTAATTAGAGAAGGCATGCCTATACTTTGTATTAAGCTAGTATGTTAGTATTGTGTAACGTAGTATGCACCCACTGGGTTGTTTTGGGGCAAATATCTTGAGAGTACTGGAATAAGGAAAGGAATAAGGCAGACACTGAAAGCCTCCTGCACTCAGATCTATGTGACTTGCTCTGAGTCTCTAGAGGAGGCAGAACAAAACGGAACTGAATTTACGCTTCAGCCACGTGAAATGAATCCGGCCTGGTCACACTCTTAATAATCACAGACACAAGGCCAGACCCATGACGTTTGCCTTAAACCATAGACTGATAGCAGAAGAGCACGAAAGCCGTTCTGCGCATGTGGTGCATGTTTGTTTAGCAAGTTTGTTTGACTAAAGCGATAATGAATGAGTCATGGTCTGAAATGAAAGAATATTAAAATGTTTTACTGAAAAATGTTAATGTAACTAATAATCAATTGATGTTGGAGATAAACTATGTGTGATTCTATCTGGCTCATTCATTCATTCATTCATTCACGTTCATGTAGCTCATTCATTCATTAATAGCAATGTTAGCCCTGGTGACAAGTAGGAATGTCTGTAATTATATCCGGCTGCATAAGGGACAGGATAAATAAAGGAAAACGGAAATACACTGCTGATACTTAATCCAGGCGTGGACAGATCACTCTTTAAGAGTTAAATCTCACTGCATCATGGTCCATTACTCAGCACTGCAAGCCAAGAGCTTTGTTTCTTCATCCTGTTCATTGTTATGGCAGGTGCAATTTTCCATACCCCATTGTGACTGAAATTTAGGCTGGCTGATGGTGAGGAGAAGGCACAATTGCTGGTTATTTATCTATGGCACAGGTGGTAAACTAGTGGGCAAGAATCCATTCCAGTTTGGTGATTTTTAAACCCGGAAATTAACCACATAGTTGGGAAATGACTCTTCTGTGACACCAGCCTTCCATTAACTGAGATCAATACATCTATTATGCAACAAAACTTAACATTACGATAATTAGTAAACTATCTTTATATGTGTTTATGATAATCTCTCTTGGGATATCTTTGTACAACAAGCACAAAACAGGTCACTGGGTCAGGTATTAAAAACTCCACCCGTCCAACTACTTGGAGACAGGATACAGAGAGGGCCAACTGGACTGAGAATCTCAATATAAGTAAATTATGTCTCATAGACCTGCACTGCAGTTGATGATTAATAATAATAATAATAATAATAATTTTTATTTATATAGCGTCTTTCCAGAGCTCAAGGTCGCTTTACAGTAGGTATGGTGGAAAAAAGAAAAGATGAAATAAACAGACAAGTAACAAA
>JBBPDC010086375.1:0-10144 GCA_037974485.1 Hemigrammopetersius urotaenia
GTGTGTGTGTGTGTGTGTGTGTGTGTGTGTGTGTGTGTGTGTGTGTGTGTGTGTGTGTGTGTGTGTGTGTGATTAGTATTCTGTTCAAGGGCAGTTTGGGTAGTAGCTTATCTTCTGTAATGTTAGTGCATGCCATTAAACAACTGTGGCCTGGATGGGGCGAGCCACCTTCCATACAGATGTAGAGAGAGAGACAGACAACGTTTGGGGAAGAGACATAAAGACTGACAGGGGAAGAAATGAAGAAGGATGCAGACACAACACAAAGCACCAAAAATCTTATTTCACAAGGACGCCAGCTTGTACAAGTGTGTGTGTGTGTGTGTGTGTGTGTGTGTGTGTGTGTGAGAGAGAGAGAGAGAGAGAGAGAGAGAGAAAGAGAATACCTTTGTTATCAACCATTTTGAACACTATTGTAAAGTGCCGAACTGATTTACAGCTGAGAGACTGCGTGTGGCTTGCCGTGGAAACATTATTGTGAATGGAGAAAGACCAAAGCCAGGAAACACACCTCAGGAACGAATGGAGAGAAGATACTCGATGGAAAATGGAGACATCATAAGTGTCTCCAGTCATTTGTTCTTTTCAGTTGCTCTCAGCCTCTGTCCTTGGTCGGAGTAAAAAAGCCTGGCTTCAGCTAAAGCCCACGGTTACATTCAAGAAATCTACATACTGACCACTTTTTTGGAAAAAGCTACCTTGTAGATTTGTCTTGGTAGTGCTACAAGATAGGGGTTTCCAATATAGAGCGGATAGATGACCAACAGTCCACTTTCCATTCAAGTAATCTACACTCTGGCCACTTTACTGGAAACCCTTGGAGCTCTATCTTTGTAGAGACTGCATCCCATCTGGTGGTGAGCATTTGGATTAGCCATTTATCCTTTGGTTTCTGATTACAGAGCTGCTTGATACGGTTCAACATTAGCACCTAGCACCACACACAGTACTATGCCAGTTGAGAATGGCCCACCACCACCATTATCTATCCAGGAGTGGTCAGAAACTGACCAATGATGAATAAAGTAGAAGGAGGATGAAAAATCAACTGATAGACTGTCATTGTATACCTGTGTAGTGTATCATTATTTATGAATAGGTGTACTCTGTATACTGTATACTGTAGTGACATCTAAATGATGGTGTTCCTCAGGGGCTAATTATAGGTCCGCTATATTTATAATCGTATACTCATTATTGCAGCCCTTCTTTAGTGATTTATACATGGCTGCTTCACCTGATTTAACCAAAGCATGATTATACATGCCTGACTGTTTATTTTTAACTCTTTAATGTTGGTGTACATTTTGTTTCAATAGATTTATGTACATCTGCATTGAAAATACATCTCAGCTGTTCCCATCTGCACTTCAAGGATTTTTCCCTCTGTTTCAATGTCAAGAAGTGCCTAAAGCATTGAAAAATGCAAAAATGTTTGCATAGATTTGTTATTGGAGTAAATTTCAAAAAGAGAGACCCACAGGCACGCTCTGAAACAGAAACAGACTCTCTTCCTCTCTCTCTGGCTCTCTCTCACACACACACACACACCACCAGAAGCACTGAATCCCTCAGAAGACCAACTAAACGATTCCTCTGCAACAGCGCCGTGTCTCTCAACAGCCTTATTATGCAAAAATAAACTGCCATTTCCATCTTTACAAATCACATTTGCTGCTATAGAGGCTCCAATTCAGTTTGGTCGGGGAAAATACACCATTTCAGAAGACAAGTAGCTCCTTTTAAATCTGGGAAATAGCTTTGAGGAGTTAGGAGGAGGTATTGCACTTGTTTTCTTGTGAAGCCCTCCATTCTGGAGAGTGATCCCTGCATTGTTTCTAATGGGCTGTTGGCAGGGGTGGTCTTTATAAAGCCTGATAATTAAAATGTGCTTACTTAATGTAATGCATCATAAATATAACATGGTACTGTGTGTGGAATTCTGTAAGGACAAGCCCTCTGTTGGTAGTTGTTGGATCCCACTTCCCAGCAGACCTGTAGCAGGTATTCAGTGCTGGGTCAGGTGGGTTGGGGACTGGGGTACAGTGACTATGTGGACTGTCTGAGGGCCCCGAGGACTGGTTTAAGAACCATTTTGAATTCACACTCATGTCTAGTCCCTCCCTAACTGAGTACATACCAGTGTACTTCCCATGGGCGGTGGAACCATTATAATCATTCGAAACATTCATTCCCCCCCCACCCCCCATGCGTGCAGAGTCTCAACAGCCGAGATTCTACACGTGAACCTACAGTTACATTCTTTCTACAAACGATGTACTCAAGAAGTAGCAGAAAAGTAGAAGATTAAAAAATAGCAGGCAAAGCTATTCCAGCATCTATTGGCACAGAAACTCAAGTTTGTTTTGTGCTGTTCTTCTCTTTCTGGGATCCTTTTAGTGTGAAATACAATACTAAACCCATGCCAACTGGCCTAGGGTCTGACCAGCCACATGCAGGACTTTCATAAAACAATACTCAAGTCGAAGTTTCCATTTAATTCACACAACCATGCCAGATCTCAGACCAGCGCTCCAAATAGTTACGCATCATTCTGAGCATATGAGGTTCCAAACTACACCACTGAGGGCTTTATTTTGCTTTAAATCAACTCCTTCTATTTACGTTAATGGGGTAAAATACTTCCTTTCGTAAAATGTTGAAAAGCTTTATAGGATTGTTCGAGCTCAGGGTAAAGCATAAGATGTGAAACGAATACAGTTTAGGTTTACCAGAAATATGGCAATACTATAGTTTTTGAAGTTTTGTTTAGATTTATCTATATACATGAAAATATGCCAGAATATACAAGACAGAATTACTTTGATGTGGATGGGAGATGTGGTTAGAGAGAGCTCTTTGTGTCTTATATATGGCTTTATATTCCAAACAGAACTCTTTAACATGTTCTTTTAAGGAACCAGATGAAGCAGAAACGGGAGATTTCCACTGGAAGTGCAAAAAAGTCAGCCTTGTATGAAGAGAGTAGGACTGAAGAAGACACTGCAGTAGTAACGAAGGGTTGAATCTCTAGAACTAAGACTTTCACCAAGGTCTCAAAGACGAGACCATCACTGGTACAGGACTGGGCACAGGCCTGCTATGGTCACAGGGACTTAATGCTAGCAATAGGCCTGTTGGTCCAATGAGTGCGATGCAGTTTTGAAATCCTGAATAGCTGCTTGAATGAGACACTTTGACTTGAATTGGAGATCCACAGGGAAATCCATGGGGTGACGCAACAAGCCTTTGCTGAGTTTGCCTGTAATTGTGTTTAAAAAGTCAGAAAGTGAGAAAATTAAAACTATTACATGGAATTATGATTGTTTGAATACAGGAATGTACATTTTCCTCACATACAAGTGGCCATTTTTGTCACGCATGAACACCCCCCAACACAGCACACAGTGTCAAAAGTGTGAAATTCTTTCTTTCACCAAGTGAAGCAGTGGGCAGCCAGTGTGTGGGGACGGTACCTTACTCAAGGGTACCTCAATTATGCCGCTAGAAGTCCTGGGATTTGAACCCACAACCTTCTAATCACAAGGGGAACTCCCTTAACACCAGGCCACCAGCTATTGAGAGAATATATATGTGACTTTCCACAAAGCTCCCCCTCGCCTAAGACACGAACCTGACTCTGGAGGACAAATAATAGGGTCTTGGCATAAACCTGTCATAGCTAATAGGAACGTGCCCCTCAGAACCCATGGAACAGAGTTTGCTTTGATATAAAATGTGGTGTATTTCACAGGGCAAGGCTGTGGATATTTCGATCAGGCTGACCACTTTGCCTTTGACCAATGAGTTAGTGCCGCTCTGTGTCGAGGGAATCGACCTACGGTGCTGAGCGATGGTAGATCCATTACTAGCAACATAATTAAAGTACAGAAGCCACAGTAAGCTGCTATTGTGCTCACTGAAGCATTCCTCTGGATGGAGGAGATAGACAGTGCATTATGTTTGAGGCGAATGGGGGATGAAAGGATTGGAATTTGGCGAAAGAGGAAGAAAAGACGAGGAGAAAAAACTCGCTTGGACGTCAAATGATAGAACTGCTATCTCAGTACTTCAGTAATGTATTACTTAAAGGTTCAACAACAAGCCGTTATTTACATTTTCCCATATTTTTTTTCCTAAATCAGTAAACTTTACACACAGAGATACAAAGACAAGAACAAGATTCTCCTGAAAGTGCTCTGTCACGGTCTGGTCGGTGGCCGGCTACTGCCACTGCTTTTATGTTGCCTTTTTCTGTTCTGTCTATTCATGTTTTGAATGCTTTTATTTTGATGCCCTGTTCTGTTTAGTTTTGTGTCACGTGCCTTTTAGTTCCCATCTGTTTGTGTCTTGGTTCACGTTTCCACCTGTCCTGAGTTCAGTTATTCGTGATTATGTGTTCTGATTGGTTCCCGTTCTAGGCATGTCATGTATTTAAGTTTCCTTTGGTTAGTCACTCGTTATCTGTCCATCGTACTTCGCTATGCTGATTTTGCTGCAAGCCCTGTCCTGTTTTCGCCACGTTCTGGTTCCTGTTTGCTTGCGGCCGTCGAGCCAGGTTTATTTTCTGTTTTTCGTTTAATAAAGACAACCACAGCATGAATCCTTGGTTTCCTGCCTATTCCTGCAGCTCCCAAGGTAGCGCGCAATGTGGGGCTCACGCCCCGCATTGTGACAATAAGTTTTCACTCCCGCCGACTCCTTTTTTCAAACAGATGAATGAACTGTGTTACGTAATTATGATGAAAGTTCATATATTTGAAAATATATATAACTAACTGTAAAGTTGTGTTTTTTAAACTGTAAAGCTCTAAATGAAAATGTGTGAAATAAAGGCAGTTTCCTTTCTAAGAGGAGAGAATCTGTAACAGTGCAGGTCTGACTCCTATTAACTGGTTGTTGGTGATACAGAGTCAAACTCTAGACTGTCCTTTAACTTTAAATGAACTCGTTACTGTTTCAGCCCTTAATAGCTCCTTAAATATGTAACACTGCTCTGGAGATCCTCACCATCATCATCATCATCATCATCATCATCATTATAAACATTTGACATGTTCTGGTTAATATAGGAACTCCGATGGTGAAAATACTGTAAATGCATTTGTTGGTAATGAATACTGAGAGTATTTTAGTAAATATAAAGTAAATATAAAGTGTGTTTATGTGAGGTCCAGTCATGCTGTTCACTCTGGAGCCATTTCAGTACTTCAAGGACTGTTTAATTACTGAGGATTTTAGTGAAAGGTGAGAGGTTTTGTCTCCTGTAGTGAACGGAGCAGTCTGTTGTACTTTCTGTTGTCTTGATCCTGACTCCTGACTCTGGCCTTGGCTGAGACTCTCCTGTTCTTGGTTTTTAACCTTGTCCTTTTTGAATGGTGTGTTTTGACGTGCTGCTCTGATCATGTTTGCCTCTGTCTGTCACGGAGTAGACGTTTATTTCGTGACCTGCCCGCTTTTGTCATTTCCTGCCGTAAGTCGTGTGTTGATATTAAAGTTTTATCTCGCCACTAATCAGCCGACAGTCTGCAGCAGAGCCAGGAATCGCTCCCCAGCTGGCTATGTGCCTCTGGACCAAGAGGTCATGGGTTTGAATCCTACCTTCAGCACCACCACTGTGTTCCTGAGCAAGACCCTCAACCCCGAGTTGCTCCAGGGAGAGACTGCCCCCTGTAGGTAGGGAATGGAATTCGCTTTGGATAAAAGCGTCTGATAAATGCTGTAAATGTAAATGTAACATAGGAGCATGGCCAGGATCCACGTTGGAGAACCCACACAATGCACCAATGTTATGGACAAGCCAAAAACACACACAACTTGTGTTGATCCTTGTTTAAGCTGTTTTACTATTTTTAGATTGGTCACACACTACAACTGGACGCCGGACGCCTTTCGGTCCCTGAATCCACCGCCTCACTACAGCGCTGCACCTTCACACCCCCTCCAGCACACATTCCCCGACTTCCAGCACTCCATTCACTTAAGCCCTTGGTGCCCGTGGCTGGTACCCCAGCAGTTGGCGCTACAGTAGTAGAGAACATGGTGGAGCACATAAAGACAATAGATATAAAACATGATGAAATACAGACAATATCAACAATACAGAACATGTGAAGAATTGTCGATATAAACATGCTAAAACTACTGGAGGGTCACAACGTGACAGAAAAGATCAATGATACAGAACTTAGTGGAACACATACAGAATTGTAGATCTAGAACATGGTGGATCACATAAAGAATGGCAGAAAAAGGACATACAGGATGAAGGAACATTCAGAAAGGTACCTACGGAATGTTAATGTAACATTTAAGACCTTCAGTCCAGCTCCTGAAGGCCTAACCAATGGGAGAGCTCGCCTGTCTATATCTGCATAGATACCACAGAGAGGGAAAATCTGACAGGGCTGTTTGTTCTTTTACAATTTTAATCCTTTTGTAACTTCACAACTAAACAGAAGCATAACCTCAGTGCTGTTTATTTACATGCATTTTTAAGCTCCAGAGTCGTCCTCTGAAGACCTAGAAGTTTCAGACGGTTCCCCACCCCGGAACATCAGTAACAGGCTTTATTTGTGTGGAACCTCCTCAGATTTAAGTGCAACTCAGAGTGCGGGTTGTGGCCCTGGTCTGCTGAGTGTGTGTGAGATAAAGTCTGTGCTCTGGTAGCTGGAGGGCAGCTGCATGATTCTCACAACAGGTTGCTGACCCACGGTGGGCTTCACGGGGGCATGTGCGGCGCTGATAAGAGGAGACGGAGATGCTGGAGTGGAAGTCCTGCTGAAGTACAGAGAGCTCCTCACCATGCAGGGCTGTAATTCTGCTCCTCCTGTCCTCTCTCCCTCCCGGCGTGTCCCCGGGACGGAAACTGGCCGTGAAATGGATTCCAAGGCCTTTCTTTCTGTCTGAATACTTTTGGAGAAGCGAGATTTTCTTTTGTTGCTCCTTCTCACAGGTGGACTCTGAGAGTGGTTTGAGTGATTCAGATTAGAATCTGGTTTAAATGCGTCTCATTCACATCTGCATGTTCAATGCAGATTAGGTCCTGATACTCAAGACCAGGTATAAACACGGTCTATTTATGAACAATTATGGATTTACAGAAGCTTAACATCTCAGCAGTGAAACCGTTCACCTGGATGCTGGCGTAACTTGTTTGACTTGCGACAGGGTGATTGTTTGTTATACAAATTTAGTCATTTAGCGCAATTTTCACACAATTTTCACATATTTAGAGCTAAATGTGTTAAACATTGCGCTTTAAATCTAAATGTAGCACTTTTACAAAAGGTGAGATATGCAAATTGGCCATGACCCATAATTAAAATTGGCTGTTCCTTAGCAGGGGGCGGGGCTGCATGCTGTGATCTGCCCTCACCAACATGGAGGATTTGCCTTAAATGATCTTAAATCTAAATGTTAAATATGAAAAATATATCTCTCACTCTAAATGTGAAACTCCACAGTTAGATGGGGGGCTCGGTGAATCCTTTCCAACGACCCCTTGAAAACCATAATAGCCCCTGGAGATCTGGAGTTAGTAGCCAAAAACCGTTCCCCTCGCCCAGGTGTGTGTGTGTGTGTGTGTGTGTGTGTGTGTGTGTGTGTGTGTGTGTGTGTGTGTGTAAATATTAACTCTGAGTGTAAAGGTGATGGTGTAACCTGCAGTTCCTCAGTTATTAGTGTTAGAACCTTCATATCTCTTCGGAGTGACAAGACGCTGCAGTTGAGAGCAGTCCGGCGGCTGAAGCGTGTGGTTAAGAGAGAGTTGCTGCTCTGAGATCATCACACATTTACCTCATGGACATGATTTAGAGATGCTTTAGACATATAATCAGCACCATGTTATAGTATATAATCTATATGTCTGTAGTAAGAAAAGAACCAGTTCGGCTGCAATACAAATTGGATTATTAAGTCAATTAGTGCTAATGAACGCAGCCGCAGCTAATCTGCCCTCCCTGCCTCCTACCCCAGCCTCAGCTCACCACTCTAAATCCTGTGTTTAGTGCCATAAATCTCCCCGTTTACTGAATAGACCGACTGGGTGTTTGGTGTTTGAGTCCGACTGACGGCTCCTGCTGTGCCACCAGTGCAGCGTCTGCTGCTGCGTTCATGCTCACCTGAATTAGAGCAAAACTGTTCATCAGTCTGGGTGCTGGGGGCGGGTGGAGATGACTCTAAGTACTGTAGAGTTTGGGTAAAAGCATGACAACCTCTTGGTCCAGAGGCATCCAGGCCTGTTCTAAAAGCTCAGTCACTTTACAAAAGGCAGAAATATGAACAAGATGATAAAACACCACAATAAAACCACAAAGAACAACAACAGAATTCTGTCATCCGTTATAAGCTAGTTTGAAAAGTTTGCAATGAAGAGCGTTCCAGAGGGAGGGGCAGCAGCAGCAGAGGCCGCAGGAGTGGAGTTCGGTTCTTTTAGGAAAGGAAAGGGGGTTGGAACCAGCAGGGCGAAGCGGTCCTCAAGTGCTGGTCCTCAAGATTTGATTAAGATTCAGACCACCGAGTCTTCAGATGGATCTCAGACTTGCATCTCAAGTCACCGATGGTCCAGTTCGTCTCGAGTCTCCGATGGTCAGGTTCGTCTCGAGTCTCTGATGGTCAAGTTCGTCTCGGGTCTCCGATGGTCAGGTTCGTCTCGAGTCTCTGATGGTCAAGTTCGTCTCGAGTCTCCGATGGTCAGGTTCGTCTCGAGTCTCTGATGGTCAAGTTCGTCTCGAGTCTCTGATGGTCAAGTTCGTCTCAGGTCTCTGGGGTGCAAGTTCGTCTCAGGTCTCTGGGGTGCAAGTTCGTCTCGAGTCTCTGGGGTGCAAGTCCGAGTTTGGTGTCTGTGCAAGTCTAGAGTCACTAGATATTTATTCTTGTCAAATCTCAACTGTCTGGGCTGTAAGTCTGAGCTGAGCCTGGGTTGAGTCTTGGGTGTTGGGGCTCTGGGATCCAGTTCAGGTCCTGAATCTCTCTGATGTGAGACTCGATGTGAGTCAGAGCTGAGTTTCAAGTCTTATAAAGACAATTATGATTTATCCTCATTATTAATAACAAACGTAAACTCCTCTAAAAACCTGTCGAGGCTGATGTGACTTCAGATAAAGTTCTTTTGGAATTATAAAACTATGTAGTTTGTCAGAACAAAGGTCTTTAAACTTCAAACACATTTTCTAAAAGAGGAAGACAGTCTGTGTACCAGCCAACTGCCACAATAGCTGCGTGATAATAGGTTTTAAATGAATGTGACCTGAACCTCTCTGTGTTTCATTCTCTCTGTAAGACTGAAGGGTGGTGTGTAGTGAAGAGCCGTGTCGACCCCAGTGCCGCTCTGAGCTGTGGGAGAACATCTCAGTGTTTACTGCGCAGGAGCAGAGCCAAACTGCCACAAAGATTTCTTTGTTTTTTATTTACTGCTTTAAGATTTGAGTCCTAATTTGATCACTTCACTCCACGTCTCCCGAGGCTGAAATTTGAAAAAATGTCTGTATGTGTTTGTGTGTGTGTGTGTGTTTGTGAGTGTGTGTTTGTTTCTGTGTGTTGTGTATGTGGTGTGTGTGTTGTGTATGTGGGGTGTGTGTGTTTATCTCTCTGTAGGAACCAAATAATGATGTGAAAACTTGAAAAGCTGTAAAACTGTAAACAGTTTCTGGTTCTCATAGAGAAACCTGAGGTTTTTCTCCTCAAATTCAAGGTTTTAGGAAAAAGACCAGAAAGAGGCTTTGGTTCCTGGGGTTGAAAGTCAGGGTCACGTTTCGATGTTGGTGCAGCATTAACAGTTTTACACACATCAGTGAAATGTCCTCATAAAGACAGCAGCACTGAGGTGTGTGAGTGTGAGTGTGTGGGGGAGAGATCTCTCTGTTTAGGTCAAGTGGAGCTTTATTACCGGTTAAAATGTTTATTATAAGTTAAAGTGTTCTGGGAGCAGATTTGGGGGCAGATTTAGGGTTTACACTATACAAATAGGCAAAAATATGTATCGAATACAAACTTATATATTATATCTATTGGTGGGCCGTTAACGGCATTAATGTGAAACTCTTATCTTGCGATAAAACAAATATCGCGTTAATCTATTCACAAAGTTGGGTTGGGAGCTGGGTCTATACTACGCAAGCTATGATGACTTTCACCTTGATAT
>JBBPDC010086386.1:0-10144 GCA_037974485.1 Hemigrammopetersius urotaenia
TTTACCCTCAGAACTCAGAGTGTATCAGTAAACTCTGATTCAGTAAATATAACCAGTGTAAAACAGTCTAGAACCGGCGTTGGTTCTCCTACACGCTCTCCGTTTGCTGCTCTTTCTCTCAGTGCACCGCCGCTCACCGCTCTCTGTGGGTTTTCCCCTCCCCCTTGTGGCTGGAGACTATCCTGAAAGCTCTCCAGGTTCAAAGCTCTTGCATTTTGTTTGTGTCACATGTATTTGTGTGTGACACATCATGCTTAAAAGCCCATTACTGGTTACTATTGTTACATGTTTTTTAAATAACTTTAATGCGGGATCGAAACACAGCTCAGCATGACGTCTGACACCTTGAGCACCAACACAAGCCGGGAGAACTTCCATATAAGGAGTTTTTTGGCTGTATGATAACAATTTATAACTATTTCAAACTTAATAACGATAAACTGAGATTCTTTTGGTTGTTACAAAAGCTACACCGGCCAAACGAAACAGCTTTTTTCTAACTATTGTCACTCTATGGTCTCACCTGTCTCTCATTAATCCAATACCTTATCTTTTGCATATTTTCATCTGCATAACATTAATCGACTACTATCTTATACTTCTACTAGTGCGGCCATGACTTGCTTGGGTCATGTCTTGCATTGACTACTGTAAGGCTGTTCTTGTTGGTTTCCCACAAAAAAGATCAGTCGCAAGCTACAGTTGGTTCAAAACTCACCGACCCATATAATGACCAGAACGTCCTCCACTGAACATATTAGCCTCGTCCTCCAAATTATCAAATAACCTAATGATTTGAAGAGTTTACTGCTTACTTTTAAGACACTCCATAATCTGGCACCTTTGTATCTCTGTGATCTTCTACAGATCTCAATACTGAACTCTTAGATCATCTGCCTCTATCAGTTTCACTATACCGCCCGTCCGCTTGACTAACATGGGGTTTAGAGCCTCCAGCCGGTTGCTCCTCGCCTGTGGAACTCTCTTTCTGATATCCGGAACAGCGATTCGCTTTCTACCTTTAAATCATGTCTTAAAACATGCCTTTTTAAACCAGCATATTCTGTTTGACCCGTTTTAATGAATGTACTCTATGAAGCAAAGATCTTCATTATTTTACATATTGTTGCATCCTTGAGTGCCTTGAAAAGCGCCTATACATAAAATGCATCATCAATTTATCATCCTTTGTGCTTCCGGCATGGATCTGTTCTAAACTTTCCTCTAAAAGGTCTTGTACTGTTTTGCAGCCCTGGCCTTCAGTATGGACGCTTTAACTCTTGCTGGAGAGTTCGTGATAGCATGAAGTTAGTAGACACTCAACAGTTTCTTAAATCCTTATATTATAATTATATTTGCCATAACTGAGATATTTATTCTGAATCTGATGAAAAGATCTTTGATGATTTGATGAAAAAGCCTCGGTTTGTGTGTTTATCATATTTTATGGTTTCAAAACGAGCATCAGACTGTTGGTACAGAATGAAAATGGCTGAAAATTACAGCTGATTGTAATTCATTTACTTGTAAATAGTAACGAAGATTAAGGGCAGTAATGGCAGACGTCTGATGTCTGACTGCACATGCTAAAGCCTCCGACCTGCTTCCCAGCAAAACGTTGGATTTAACGCCTCATTACTGTACGACTGTTTTCAGACAAAGGTCTAGAAAGCCGTCCAGCCGTTGTGTTTAATGAAAGTATGAACACTGAATTTGGAAATATTGGTGGCACCGCCTTGCAGGAGAAATATAACTCTGGCGAAACCACGAAGGAGCCAGTTTCTGACTCATAGCTGGGCTCGAGAAGGACATGAGGCCAAGGGCTGGATCTCTCCAGAGAGGGAGGGAGGGGGTGCCTTTTCTGCGCCATTAATGACAACACCCTCAGCAAGAGGCTCAAAGGGCTAATCTCAGTGCACAAAGAGCTCCCTGTTGCTCTGCTTTTATCACATGCAGGCCTCATTAACCGATAATGTTCAGTAAACTAATGGGTCACCTCAGCCTGCGAATAAACAAAGCGTCAACCTGAAAATGGACCATTTTCACTTTACTAGTTCATGTCTGTGGTCACACTGAGCTCAGCTCATCATGTCAGCACATTCAAGACTAAATTCTTGTTTCTCTATAATCTCTGATCAAAGTTCAGTCGTCTTGTTCGCCTCTAAACCCCTTATGACTGCCTCATCTTCTACAAGAGGCCGAGACAAATGCTATTAACTTAAGACTTTTAAAGCATTCATTTAACTAAGGAAAAATCGCATTAAAGTTTTAACTGCATTTTCCATCTCTGTAGTATAATTTCATATCTGTCGATGCTTTCACTTAATTCGTTATTTCATGTTTTGGGCTTTTTTGGCAAAAACCTCAACATCTGACAGCTTTCTGCTGATCGTCTCTATGGGTCAGACTTATTTTTAAATAAGACTATTTTTCACAATCCATTAAATCATTTTCCAACCACAAATATTTACATTTACATATATGGCATTAAGTAGACACTATTATCCAAAGCTTCCATTCCATACAAACTTCCATTCCCAACCTACAGGGGGCAGTGTCCCTGGAGCAACTTAGGGTTAAGGGTCTTGCTCAGGGACCCAGTGGTGGGATGCTGAACGTAGGATTCGAACCCATGACCTCTTGAACCAGAGGCAAGTATCCTACCCACTGGGCCTCCACCACTGAGTATTTATCACTCGGATACCCCATTTCTTTTGGAAATCTTAATAAATGAACTGATTTCCAATTCAGTTCAACCTTAACCTGCTTAAACAATGTATTTATTCTTACTTGAGTACTAGAGTATGCGATTTCTTGTACGTAAATGGATCGCCACTACAGCAGGCATCTGACTTTAGGAGCAAAGGGGAATACACTGTAGATTTTTTCACTTTTCCTCCATTACAGTTTAAACCGATGCTGAATCTGTATCTCTCATGGTGTTTCCCATACGATGCCCTCAAGGCAACACACTGATTCTCTCATTGCATAACATAACCACAGATACGTCCATCTGTTGCCAAAATATGTGGCCTGAGACCGTTATGGCGTTCTCATTTCTCTCTCTCTCTCTCTGCACAGGCCTGACAGTCACAACAGAGTGGAAACTATGATGCACATCTTCGAAAACCTTCTCTCTGCTGTAAAAGAGCAGACAGTTGAGCTCAGTTACTGAATCACTTTAACCCTAAACAAGGTCTTGTCCTTTTAATCCTCTGAACTGTAGGACGTGGACCCATGATTCAGTTTTTCACTCTCATAAATCCACACAGCATTCACGTTACTTTCATATGGACTATCCAAAAGTTAAAGTACTTATTGAATAGAGTCTGAAAACGGACCCATAGAAGGTCCAGTAATAATTAGTGTGAACTGGTACGCTGTAATAAGTAGTGGTGCACTAACACAATATTTAGTATTGATATGGATCCAATACAGGCCAAACTTACTGGATCAGAAATTGGAAAAAAACCCAACTTCCACATAAATGCTTAACTATTCTTTGAGAAACCTGCCCAAAGAGAGATACACGGGGTGTGTCTCAAACGATTTCTTACCCCCTACAGAGTGCACTAAAATACAAATTAAAGTTAGGATATGCAGTGTGCACAAATATATTATTAATAGCTTAGTGATATCGAATTGATATCAGATTGGTATCAGAATGGTATTGCACTGGTATCAGAATGGTATTGGATTGGAATCAGAATGGTATTGGATTAGTATCGGATTGGTATCAGGTTGGTATCGGATTGGTATTAGATTGGTATAAGATTGGTATCAGATTGGTATCAGAATGGTATTGGATTGGTATCGGATTGGTATCAGGTTGGTATCAGAATGGCATTGCACTGGTATCAGAATGGTATTGGATTGGTATCAGAATGGTATTGCACTGGTATCAGAATGGTATTGGATTAGTATCGGATTGGTATCAGGTTGGTATCGGATTGGTATTAGATTGGTATCAGATTGGTATCAGAATGGTATTGGATTGGTATCAGATTGGTATCGGATTGGTATCAGGTTGGTATCAGAATGGTATTGCACTGGTATCAGAATGGTATTGGATTGGTATCAGAATGGTATTGGATTGGTATCAGAATGGTATTGGATTGGTATCAGGTTGGTATCAGATTGGTATAAGAATGGTATTGGACTGGTATCAGAATGCTATTGAATTGGTATGAGGTTGGTATCGGATTGTTATTGAATTGGTATGAGGTTGGTATCGGATTGTTATCGGATTGGTATGGGAATGGTATTGGACTGGTATTGGATTGGTATCAGATGAGTCAAGAGTGAGTCAAGAGTGCAAATTCTACCAGATTTATGTATAAAAAAAGATGCTATTTCAGGAAAAAGGTACATTTCTGGCACAGCCTCAGTGATGCAGAACGTAAATCTAATCTAATTGAAACTAATTCATTATTATTAAACAGCATTGCAATAACTTTTGAATTCTAAGCGTTAATAACGGAATAATAAGTAAGGGATCAATCTGGAGGAACAATTTAGACTGTTTTCCCTAAGTGAGATAAAATTCTTTATTTCCCCAAAAGAGCCATGTCTTCAGTATAGCTAGCATTGCCACTGGGAGACGGTAAATACATTTCCGCTCCGGTTTGTTTGCTTGGGCTGGGAGAAATGGCGTGCAACAGGTGGCTTTTTCATTTTCAGTCTTTCAGGCATTATTTTTTGACCTGGATTTCAGGGATGTTTAAGAACAAGAGAGGGAAAACAAGTACATGTCCTCGAGGAAGAGCTCTGAGTCCGTCTATGTGCTTGTACGCGCCATTAAACATTTACTTGGGTCCAGACATTGGATTATAGTAATTTTAGGTTAAGCAACTCTGAAGGGAAACTTCACAGCTTATCAGTTTGGGTTCAGATGTTCAACCACCATATTCTCTGGCTCTGGGGCAGCTGGTAGCCTAGTGGTTAAGGCATTCGCCCTGTGATCAGAAAGTTCAGGTTCGATTCCCAAGACCGCTAGGCACAGCTGAGCAAGGTACCGTCCCCACACACTGCTCCCCGGGCGCCGTGTTCGTAGCTGCCCCTTGCTTCACTTGGCGAATGGGTTAAATGCAGAGGAAGAATTTTGTGCTGTTCACACTGTGTGCTGTGGTGTGTTCACGTATGACAAATGACAAATGGTCACTTTCACTTATAAGATGAGGAAAACTGTTAAAACAGATCCTGATTCTTAGCAAAGAAACAAGTCCTAGAGACTTGTGTTTGCACTGCTTAACCCTTAGAACGTGAGCGACACGGATCCGTGCAACAAATGGTGAATAGTCTTTGTGTGGCCACACAATTCCTTATATGAAAGTTTGTGTTGATGCTTGCTGTGTCAGAGGTGAAGCTAAGCTTTGTTTCATGTTCTTATGACACATAAAACCAAAAAACTTGCTGCAGTGGTTTTAAAAATGAAATAGCAGCAAACAGCGAGAGTGTAGGATAACAAACACCGGTTCTAGACTGTTTTACACTGTTTATATTTACTGAAATCAGAGTTTACTGATACACTCTGAGTTCTGAGAGTAAACACCGGTTCTAGACTGGTTTACACCGGTTATATTTACTGAAATCAGAGTTTACTGATACACTCTGAGTTCTGAGAGTTAACTCTGTGGTCACCAAATCTGATGCTGGAGATCTACCTTCTAGTTTCAGCCCCAATCTACAACATGTTCTCTGGCTAATTAACTTCTTCCGTCCCTTCATGACTGGTGTGTTAAGTAAGGGGCAGGGCAGCATGTTAGATGCAGGTTGAAGCGAAACAGCAGGAGGGTTAGTGACCACAGCGCACTGTACATACAAAGTCATCAGGTTGTATCAGCAGGTCTGAGTCCTCACTTCTCATTTCTTCATGTTTGTTGTAGAAATGTCAAGGATGTTTCTTCTTTCCACCAAACAAGTCTGGACAGCAATAACTTTCCAGCAAAATTCAAACCATTGCATAACATTTCTTCTTCTGCTTGTAAACACACATGAGGTTCGGGGTGAACGTTTAGAAACTGCACTTTCCACAGATTTTCTTCACATTTAAAGCAGCTGTGAGTTCCGTCAAATCAAGACAGAGCAAGTCAGAGGTTTTAAACACTGTGTCCACTTACTGTCCACTCAATTGTTTATGGTCCGCAAGACTGCCAGTAAATGACAAAAGAATTTCCCTCTGGATAAATAAAGTTATTTCTTATCTTATCTTATTCTTATCTTATCTTAAATCAATGTGTGATTCGTGTGATATAATAAAATGATGGGCTTTGGATCATGATTGGCTGGTAGACCCCCGCTACTTTCGCCAAGATTGGTTATCTGCTGTGTTGTATAAAATTAACCAATCCGAGAACACGAGTTGCCATATTATTAGCCAATCGCAGGCCGAAAGAGGCGGGATTTGTCAGAAAATAGGTGTGTTAAAAAGAGAAGCAGAGCAGAGCTGGCAGTAACGAAAGAGAATCTGGTCACACACAGATATCGCTCCAGCCCGGAGCCACCTCGGAGGAAACAGGCAGGGAGCCAAGGATCCATTTTTAGTGACCGTTTATTAGGCACAACAGGAGCAAAACAAAAGGCAGGCACGGGGGCCATCAGAATATCAATAAACAAGAACCAGGGAATAACTGAGGCGCTCTAAAGCGATGGACCGATAACTGACACACAAACAGAACCAGGCTTATAAAGTAACCAAAATCAGGGGAAAACGCAGACAGCTGAGGAATCACAGGACACATAAACAGAAAACAGCTGAAACCAAAATCACATGACAAGACCAGACACGTGACAAAGCTAAACGCAGAAACATATGTCAAAATAAAAGTCAGGACAAGAACAGACACACAGCAAACCCAGAACAATGACAGACACATTGGGGGAAACATGAACAAACAGAACAAAACCAGAAAAACCAACTAAAAAGCAGTGGCTTTAACCCGCCACTGGCCGGACTGTGACAATATCAAAATAATAATAATTAAAAAACTGAATTAATGTGCAATAAAATAATTGTTGGTGTTAAGTAAACAATGCGTTAACATGATAATAATGCATTCATTTGCCCAGCCCTAATATATATACACTGCCAGTCAAAAGTTTGGACAAACCTTCTCATTCAATGTTTTTTCTTTGTTTTTATTATTTTCTACATTGTTGATTAATACTGAAAAACTACATGTTGAAGGAACACATGAAATTATGCAGTAAACAATAAACAAACCAGAGTCTGTTCTGTAATAAGGGAATGATGGACTGTTGTTTTTTTTTAGTTTAGTGGTTCTTGCCAAAATGTGCAGTAGAACCATAGTGGAACAGGATCACTAACTGTGGACCAACCCGACCGTCACAGCTGATGATCCCAAACACATTAAGAAGGAGAGAAACTCCACTAATGAACTCTTGATGAAGAAAATCATGTTAATTAAACACCATTCCAGGTCGATTCTTCATGAATCTGAGTGAAAAAATGCACACACTGTATTGCTTGTCGCCCACCTGCATTGTCTATTAGTAGGGGTGTAACGATATGCCCAGGTCACGATACGGCACATATTTCGATACTGGGTTCACAATACGATATGTATCACGATATTTTGAACAAAGCTTAAAAATGAAACTGAATTTCAAATAACAGATTTATTTATAAAACATTAACAAATTTCAACAACTTTGTTGTACATACAATACACATTTCAAGGTTTTCATTTCAACCTTCTGAATTTAACATGAGCTTAAAATTGCGGATATACACTTATATTGGGGGTGTAACAATATGCCCCTAATATAAACTTCTTAAAGCAGTAAAAAAAATAAATTAAATAGTGTTCTGTTCAACATAAACACTAGTGTTTTATTTAGGTTACTTACAGGTTTTTTGGCAAAAAAAAACAGCATATCTCCATTTGCAGGCAAAAGCTGGGATCTTTGAGCACTCACAATATCCCCTGCAGTAGAAAAAACACGTTCACTGGGAACAGAAGTAGCTGGAACTGTTAGGTAAACCTTGGAAAGAGAGGAAAGAAGTGGGTACATTTGAGCATTTTCTTTCCACCATTTCAGTGGACAGCTAGTGAGAGGAATAGAATTGTCAATCTCTACTTCTATCCTACGTTTGGCCTGACTGATTGTTGATTTAGCAAAAGTTGCACCAACGAGATCTTCCAGCGCTGTATTTTTGCAAGGTGGTGGCTGTTCTTGCTCAGCTCTCTGTGTTGTCTCTCTTTTCTCTGCTGCATCACTGGGATCCTCATCACTGGCACCTCCCTCCTTCTTTTCTGTTTGCTCCACAGTGCCAGCCTTAAAAATATATTAAAACAAACTGTTAAGGTCTGGGGAGGTTTAGTACAGTTGCTGTTACACACTAAAGCCCTGCATTGGGAGCGGGACCCAATGCAAATCTCGTGGGATTGGGCGGGTTTTAGTTTGCTGCGGGCAGGAACGGGCAGGAGCAGACGGGAACGGACAGGAGCAGGTAGGAGCAACAGAGATAGCGGGTGGGATAAAAATAGACAGCGGGTCCCAAAATTGTTAGCTTAGCAGGACAGAGGATGCAGCTGATGTTAATAAAATTGAACAAAGAACGTGTTCCTGCGCTGTCAAAGCTGGCGCGGTTCATGCTGTGTGTACCTGTTTCCAGTGCACCATCGGAGAGGGCATTTAGTGTCTGTGGTGCGCATTTTAGAAGAAAGACGCACTAGCCTGAGACCCGAGTCTCTCAGCAATATACTCTTTCTGCACAGCAATTTTAAGTAAGATAAGAAAATGTATTAAATTGTGACGTTCAACAAGTTTTAATTTCTTTGAAATTTCTTTTCTCTTGTTCATAATAATAAATGTGATGTTTGCACATTATTTATATCATTTTGTATTTTAAAGAACTGCGCATATATTTGCACATTTGGTTTAGATTCTGTTAGACTTGTATTTGTGATTCAAAGCTGAGAGATTTTCTAGGAATTTGTTTTTATTTATTCAGTTCTTGTTCTAATGAAATAAAACATGCAACGCGTATAAACTCACTGCACCGTGCAATACATCACTTAACGGACGGGGAGCGCTTTTATTTTTTTTTTTATCTTAAGTGTTTCACATCCTCTGTGAAAGAGCCAGTGCATGCCACTAACCTATTTTTTTTACTTTATAATTTTATTTTCATTTTTTTCCCACTATTTTCCGGGAGCGGGCGGGAGTGACAGAGACAGCGGGCGGGAATCGTCAGTAATTCAGCGGGGGTGGACGGGAGCGGGATTAAAAAAATAGTCCTGCGCAGGGCTCTATTACACACACACACACACACACAGACACACACACACACACATCACAAAGTGCATAAACATGCAAATACAAATATATAGATTCTCAAATAATGCAGACAAACATACCTGCTGTAACTGGTTTGATTTGTCCATCAACCGGTGGAAAACCTCTTTGTGTTGTTCAGGGAGTAGGTGGGGCAACGATCAAAATCTGGGGTCCAGTGCAGTACTTTCTAGCAGATAATCCTGTACTTCTGTGTATCTGCCTGAGAGGTTCTGCAGGATGGCTGCTTTCATGTTAGCTATAATTGTAGAGTCTTTCTCATCCTGTGTCTTGCTCTGCTCGATCATGGCTTTCAAGGGCACAATGAGTGACAGGGTGGCACTCTTTTCATCAGAGAGGACAGTGGTGGCTTTCTTAAGAGGTTTAAGTAGATTTACTATTTCTTCTGCATCAGTGATGTCATTGCTATGCAGAGTATCGAGTTGACGGACATTTTTGTGCAACTCGGTGCTCAAAAAGAGAAGCCGTTATAGCTGCTTGTTGCTCGAGATAGCGTTCCAGCATATCAATGTAGCTGTTCCATCTCGTTGCCACATCGATGATCAGCTTATGTGATGCGATCTCAAGCATCTTTTGCTTTTCCGTGAGCACAGCTGTGGCTGTGGCACTGCGGTGAAAGAAAGCCACGATTTTTCTTATGCGACTAAGCAATCAACTGACGCATTTAAACCTGCTCGCGACGCAAGATTCAATGTGTGCGCAAAACACTTAATATGCGGTGACAACCCGGCTTCTCTCACTGCCATCTCCATGTTGCGTGCGTTGTCAGTAACAACTGCAGTACTAAGAGGAGCCCTATCAAGCTCCCACTCTTGTACAGCCG
>JBBPDC010086397.1:0-10144 GCA_037974485.1 Hemigrammopetersius urotaenia
AAAAATTCAAACATATTGTGTGTTAGGGAAGTCTAAGGAATAAAATGCATGCACTTATTTTGCAGGGAAAAATTTGGCATCAATTTATATTCAGTATATGTATTTCTTATTTTGTTAATAAAGCCCATGGAATGAATTATGCTTTACTCATTATGACCTGAATTAATATGCAACTAGACATATGTGAAAGTTGCTAATAGCTGTATTATTATTAACAAATGAACACCACAGACGTTTTTGTTGTGTTTTGTATCTGCGCTTGACTTCAGTGAGGCGTTCGACTGAAGCTGTTTACCTCCAGCCTGCAGCCCAATGTGTAGTTTCGTGTATTCACCTGTGGGGGCAGTAATTATTCTCTCCAGATTGTTTACATGTTGGACGTCTTCATTTGTAGGTCTACACTGAAACATGGATCCCTATTCTTCGTCAGTATCATAAACCAGCGAGACAAACTTCCACCTTCACTACACACAGCAACAGCACAACTGTAGATACACTCTCTTCAACACTACAGTCTATTGAGCACTCAGACAGTTACACAGCGCTGCACTCTATAAACGCAACTAAATAGTTCAATGTGCTAAATGACTGGAAAGCAGTAATGCCTCTTTATTGGAAGGCCTTTTAGATGTATAGAGTGATTGCTTATGTATGTATGTATGTATGTATGTACAATACATTTTGTATGAATATTTTGTAAAGTGTTTTTGAAGTGTGTCTCATAGTTCAGATAAGCTAATGTTAGAGCAGGTCTTGAAAATGAGCTTGTTTCATAATATAACTATTGGACAGAACTCTTTGGACTTGTTGTGTTCCATAAATGATTCAGTAAGATTGTAACAGTTAACATGTCTCCCTAAACCCCACCCAACCCATTTCTACTGCAGACACAGTTTCTTGGTCAGTGTGTGTGTTTGTGAGTGTGTGTGTGTGTGTGTGTGTGCGCACTGAAATAGTTTTAGTCAGGTCTGCTCTCCCACAGCTCCTCTGTGCTGCTCGGACATCAGAGTGAGTTTAACTGCAGTGAGGAGCTGCTGAGAGAGTCGTGTACTCAGTGTGTGTGTGTTCAGGACTAGTGTGTGTAGTGGTCAGTGTGCTGGGAGGTCAGTGCTGGTTTACTAGTGAGAATGTTGCTGAATTTATATTTTCTATATTGTCAGGGGAAATGTGTTCAGATCAACAGAACTCCTTTCTCTGTCTCTCACCCACAGACACTAGACATAGTGTTGCAATAGAGTCCTGTGTGTTGTCACTTCCTCTTTCTTCTCTTCCAGCATACACTGCAACACATATGCACAACTTGATCAAAAGTATGAGGACATGTTACCAATATAGCCCCTCCCCCTTTCAGTTATAACAGCCTCCACTGTAAAGGGTTTCCATAACAGTTTGTGGTCATTTTTATGTGAGTTTTTAAGCCCTGATGTTGGACAAGCAGGCCTGCCCCCCAACTGATGTTCCAGTTTGTCCTGAAAGATGTTCAGTTCGGCTGAGGTCATGGTTCTGGGTTACTGGAGTTCCTCCACACCAAGTTCATCAAATGATATTGTTCTGGACCTCTCTTTGTGCACAAGGGCCCAGTCACAGGAAAAGGTTTCTGCAGACTGTAGTCTCAAAGTTTTCACCAGATGTAGCTTTCACCAGAACTGAAGGGTCAAAACCCTGAAAATCAGCCTCTGTCCTTTACCCCTTCTCCTCAAATCTTTACTGTTACCACTGAGCATTTCATTAGAAAGTGTTCTCCTTGTATCTGGAAATCCTGATGTGCATGTTGCTTAGCCATGGAAACTCATGAATCTCTTGATGCACAGTTTCTGTTCTGATGTTTCTCGTGATGCAGCAGAGGATTCCCACTCCAGTCTTCAGCACTTTCCAGCCCCTGTTCTCCCTCAGTTCCTCTGATGAAATATCCTGGAGATTATTTTGATGGTGGGGAAATTCCCAAAGTTTCAAGGCATAAAAACAACACATTTTAAGATTCCTGGAAACATTTCAATGTCCTTGTGTTAGTTGAAATAATCTATACATGTATTCATTAATACATTTTTAAAAATGCTAACTCGGTGAAGTGTGTGTGTGTGTGTGTGTGTGTGTGTGTGTGGTTTGGTTGTACACAGAATGCTGGTGGTGCAGAAACACAGATGTGAAATGTTTCTTTGGAACTGATGTGGTCATTCCAGCATTAACCACATAGTACAGTCGAGTACACAAGTCCATCAAAGTACAAGTAATAATGAGATGAATGTGTGTTATTTTGCCTCTTTTGGAACAGCGATCACAAGTGGTCTATATGTGTGCTGTAAAATAGCAGCAGCAGCAGCAGCAGCAGCAGCTACACCACTGTGAGTTTCTGAGAACTGTGAAATTCAATACAAGGAACTGAAAGTTTTCCTTCTGATCTGTGATATCAGGCAACAAATGTGTGTTTCCAAAAAACTGAAAATAGAGAATGAGGTCTGGATTTTGGCTCCTGATAATGACTGAGGTCTCATGTGAGGAAGTCCAGAATACAGATGAAAAGGCAGGTGTTCAGGTCCAGCAGTTTCAGCTTCCCACCACATTCTGCGTAGTGATGGTACAGAATGCTGAACTGCAGTCTGTGAGCTGTATTCTGATATTAATGCCCATATGTAGAAACCGCATAAAACATACCAAACCTAACTCTGGGAATCACTTCAGTAAAGCGTCAGACAGGTAGGAAAGAGGAAAAGTGTTAGAAAGTGTTCTCCTTGTATCTGGAAATACTGATGTTCATGTGCAGTTGCTTAGCCATTGAAACTCATCCACCTCTTCATGCCCAGGTTCTGTGTTGATATTTCTTGTGATGGAGGATACTCACTCCAGTCTTCAGCTCATTACAGCCCCTGTTCTCCCACAGCTCCTGTGATGAATAATCCTGGGGTTATTTTGATGGTGGGGAAATTCACGAAGTTTAATCCATGCAAAATTACATTACATTCAATCAATCTGTACATGTATTCTTTAATACTCACATTTTATACAATACAGTGTCCCTCCATTTATATGCAGATCAGCAGTCACCTTTTCAGTCTCAAACTGTTTTTTTCTGAGAACCAAACTAATAATTGATTGCGGAACCGCCACAGCATGCGCAGAAACTGCCGATATCCTCCGCATTTTTTTGCTTGCATTCTGGCACTGTGGGAGACAGCAGATCAGTGTAAACTGTACACTACAAATACCTTTACATTTTCTGTAAGGGTAATGTATAAAGCCGAGTTTAAAATGAACTTAAAGTGATTTGGGAGCATATCTTCCCCATTTTTATTTATTTTTTGCCTTTGTAGCGTATGGGCCTCATCCGCCGCACCCCCTCTTCCTGGCTTACTTTTGTTTGGGTGCAGCGCTTAGCAACCCAGTCATTGCTGCTGATTGGCTGCTACCCTTTCACACTTCCTTCGCTGCTGCAGTACAGAATTTCACCCCTGGAGCGTTTGAGTGTTCTCATGTTTTTCATTTTGCTCATCTTAAAGCCCTGTAAGTGTATTACTGTAAATTAAATTAATTTATTACTGTATTTAACCTACATATACCACAGAAAACACCAGTGCATGAATTACAATACAGTCTCTACAGGGGTAACATCGAAATTCACATTCTAGCACTGCGGGAGGCAGCAGTTCAGTGTAAACTGTACAGTAGGAATACAGGTTTTTCACTATATGCAGGTCCACTGGATTACTGGACTGACTCACTGAAGTCAAAAGGAGTTAATAATTATTTTTACCTGGGTCAACAGCTGTGCAAACCTTTCTTTGGAACAGATGTGGTCTTTCCAGCATGAACATCAGTACATTGTACATTGAAATTTGCCCCTTCTAGCAACAGCTACTTCACCTTTAAACAGACAGAAGAGTTTCAGTCAGGTCTGCTCTCCCACAGCTCCTCTGTGCTGCTCGGACATCAGAGTGAGTTTAACTGCAGTGAGGAGCTGCTGAGAGAGTCGTGTACTCAGTGTGTGTGTGTTCAGGACTAGTGTAGGGCTGAGTGTGTAGTGGTCAGTGTGCTGGGAGGTCAGTGCTGGTTTACTAGTGAGAATGTTGCTGAATTTTTCTCTTCTCTTCATTTTTCTTCACGTCACTGAAGGTGAGTCTGATCTATTTTATCTTTGTACTGATGCCTTTCATTTGTTCAATAAGTTGATAGTTGTCCTAAAATCTCTCCTGAAATCACATCATCAGACAGAGACTGTGTGATTAACCTCATATTACTGATGTGTGTTTCTGCAGGCTGCTCTCTGGTCAACAGTGAAGGAAAACAGGAAGTAACAGCACACACAGGAGGGTCAGTCCTGCTGCCCTGTTCCTGCACTGACCTAAACTCCAAATCTGGAAAACTCACCTGTCCCATGCAGTGATTCAGGTCCCCTGTCTGGACAAGCTGCTTTGCTGATTTTTATGTCTAAGGGCTCTTCTCACCCCATGTGGTTACAGTGATAGTACAGTAGATGTGTTGAAACTCGCTGTAATGGCAACTTGGTGGCAGGTTGGTTGTTTTGTCTGTTGAACCATTTAAAGAAGTAGTTCAGCTCATGGAGGGTTGCCTGTAGTCTGTGACTAGCTTTATGCCCGGACACATATGATGGGAGTCTGAGCTGTTAATGTGATCCTCTATTCTCATTTTATAGCTGTGCTTTGCCTCTATGATGCTTCTTGCAAAACATATGATCCAGTGTGTTATATCCTCTGGTTCCAACAGTCAAGGAACTTTTAGAATTTGGGAATCATACTTTGGTTAACCGGTTGGTGTGATTAAAGTCTGTGATAAACACTGTGTTGTCAGTGTCATCATTTAGTTTAGCCACAGCATGGGATGTATATTGCAGTGAGAAACACGACTGTTCCCTTGAGAGTGAATTCTAAAGATTATAAGCTGCTTGTTGATGTTCTGTTACTGCACTAACTATCAAAACTATCAAACCTGCAGGAGGTCCAACAATAACTATGAAACCTGCAGTGGTCAACAAACCAACCAGTCTGAGCACCTCAACCACAAGTTCCTCTCACACATCTGAAAGTAAGTAAAGCCCCCAAATGAGTGTAAGATGCACTTTTTCATGTTTTTGTTTGTCCTTTTCCTGAAAATTCATAAACATTATTTATACTCATCTGGTGTTTCTGTCCAGTCAGTGACATGTACAGTAAGGTCCAAAAAGATTTTACAGTTTATGTGATTTTTGTATTTTCTCTCTGTATTAAACAACAATGGATTTGAAATTAATCTTCAAAATGTGTCAGCATTATAAAACTTTGTTTTAATTCAAGGGTTACAAACACAGGAACTTTTTAATAAATAATATAAAATGTGCTCATAGGACCGCCGTGCCGATTCTCTGCAGAGGAGAGCTTCGCGACCGGCCTCGTTCAATAGGTCTCGGGGCGCTGAGGGTCCCTGAAAAATTTGGCAGCACAAACGAGGGCTTGTTGGAAAGGTCTCACAGTGATCTACCGGCATGTCAAGATTGGCGTGGCTGGGCACTCACACTGCGGAGCGACGCGGCTCGGAAATTTTAATGTCAGTTATTATCTGAGAATTAATTCTTTCAGCAACATTACTGTTAAATGCTAAATGCTGTAAAAGTTAATATATTGATGATGTGAATGCTGACAGAAGGAGTTCTGCACAACTAACTGGAAGGTGCCTTCCAATGGATAATGACCCAAAACGTACTGTGAAAGCTCCAAAAAGACTTTAAAACACTAAAGATAGTTATAAAAAGATAGATGTGTGTCACTGTCCTTTTCCATAAATGGCTGTGCATCTACATGAAAGAGCAGTACATGGGCTAGGCCTGGCCCTGAATACTGTGGTTCTTATACACTGGCACAAATCAGCACCAATTAGTGAATTTGTGTAGATTAAATAAAACAGTAATCAGTGACACAGGAGGAATTAGAAAGGCATCTCGTTCCACTTGGACGCTCCAATAACGTAATTACTGGCTCAGTCAGTGTGCTTAAAGTAAAGCTGCCAGCACAAAGACACAACGTATTCATTCTCAAGCCTTGTATAGAAATGGCACTGGTTGTGAGAGAAGAGGTGCCCTATTCCTTTCCCTGGCAGCGCCAGTCCTGGGTCTCTCTAGAGGCTGGTGTAGGTTCAACTTCAGGCTCCAGGCCAAAGTGCCCAAATTCTCTTTAAGGAAATTCCCAAATCCAGCCTCTCCACTGCATGGTGCACATCACATAGAATTCTTGTTTTACAATTTGCTGCCAATATTTATACAAGCAGGTACTTTTGCACTGGAAGAGAAATAGAAATAGAAATACGATCAAATAATATTTCCTCAACAGTGTTCCTGTGGTCAAAACTGACCAGGGATAAATGGGGCAACCTCACAACCAAACTGTTGCTGCACCTAAATGTTAAACTGTATTAGAGATTACGGCTCACACAGGAGAGTCAGTATTGCTGCTGTGATACTGCACTGATCTAAAATTCACTCCTGGAAAACACTGATCTGGAAGAAACAAAAACAGAAACAGTGATATTTATTGATTATTGGAGCACGGAGCACACAGGAAACCAGGGATCCAGGGATTTTAGGTTTATTTAACAGAAAATGAAACAGAAAGAAAACCTGGCTCAATGGCCGCTCCAGAACAAGAACAAGGCAGAAAACACGAGGAACATACAGCAATAATGAGGTGATGGAAACATAATGCAAACCAAGACAAACAGGACTTAAATACACACAGAAATCAGGGGGCAAAACACAAACCAGGTGGAACTCAGGAACATGTGGCAAAACCAAGGACATGTGACACAAGTAGGACAAAACCAGACGCCAAAATAAAGGTCCCAGAACCCAGAACAGAACAGAACAAAGAACAGAACTGAAAAACAACAGAAAAGCAGCGGACCTCAACGGCCGCTGACCGAACCGTGACAATAGTGATCTGCAGGAAATCTCTCTCTGCTCATATCCCCTCTGACTGAGAGAGGATGGTCAGTATTTAAATGTACTGGAACTATAATAATATGGATAAACTGATTCAGTATACACTGTGTTCAGATTCTCCACAGTCTCTGCCCTTCGTCCCCTTCGCCTTGGTGACTGTGATCTTTCTCCATATTGTAGTAGCAGTGGTCTATTACACCAAGAGAACTAAAGGTATAAACTACACCATTAAACTATAACAATCATTCTAATGTTCTTGTGTGTTCATTTATCCACTGTTTGTCTCTTTCAGATCCTGCCAGAGTTCACTACAGCACTGCTGGTGGAGATGCAGTGGTCACTGTGGGAGACTGAAGCTCTGAGGTATGTTTCCAGTAAAACATCCATGCTTTCACATTCTCTGTCCATGTCTCTGTCCAGATAGAAGCCAAACACACATTTTAACACTTCTGCTGTTCTTTCATTTCTTACTTTTGGTCGACTGTTGGTTTGTCTGACTGTGTGTCGTTTGTGTGTTTGTATCAGCTGTAAAGCGGCTCTACTGCGTACACTTGACTCGCTCAGGAGGGAAGGAGGACCCAGAATCAGATCAGAGCTTTTCATCCTTCCAACCATTTCTGATGATATTGGACTGATCTTCTGGAGTTTTCCTCTTTGTTTCTGTTATCATGTTTGATGGACTGTTCTCTTCAGTCAGCACTATTTTTGTGTATCTGTTGTGAGATTGTGATGTGTTTTACTTCCAGTTTTCCTGATTAAGTTTCACAAGTATGTCCTGCAACTCCTTTCTACCCACAGAACAATTTCGTGAAATGTATTATTTACTATCATTCATTACAAATTCAATGTTTGCTTGATTTTGTGTGTGTTATATTTACTGTAGTGCAACACAGTGTTAGTTTAAATATAGTTTCTGTCTCTAGCAATAGTTTACAGGCTAGTCACTCAAGATTTCATACATATTTTACACACATTTTTAAAAAAGTATTTTTAAATTGCAAATATGTTATATTCTGATTTATTTTCATTCAAAAATAAAATTCTTGGTGTTTCTTTACATATAAAGGTTTTCTTGTCACTTTGTAAGTACATTTTCATACATTTTCATTACGTCTTGTTCATAATACCATTAACATTAGATGTGAGCGTACAATCTTCTTCTTTTACTTTCGGCTGCTCCTGATTAGAAGATCAACCGTCTCCATTTCCTTCTGTCCTCTTCATCTGCCCACAGCAACAGCCTGCACGGCCTCCCTCACCACATCTAGAAACCTCCTACTAGACCTTCCTCTTCTCTTCCCTGCAGCTCCGTCCTCAGCATCCCTCACCCAACACACTCAGAGTCTCTCCTCAGCACATGTCCAAACCAACACCAAAAGACAGGAAGCAGAGCTGGAGGTGGACCCTTTGGTGGAAAAGTTTGATGGGGGTGTTGGAGGTGGGGGTGTGTGCTGCTGGCCGGGACTCCTCTCGTTGTCGTTCTTCCGGGGAGGGGGTGGGTTCTGACAGGGTTCCGCACGGGCCCTAATTCACCATTGGTTCTGTACGTCCGATGGCCATTTCAGCCCTGCCCTCAATACACCCTACACACACACACACTTTAACACTACAGTCTACTGAACACTCTCACAGTTACTACGCACACTACACTCTACACACACTTCTGTTTCAAACCCAAATGCACACCCAGGTCAGAGGAAAGGTATTCAGATCAACAGAACTCTTTTCTCTGTCTCTCACCCACACACACTAGATATAGTGTTGCCATAGAGTCCTGTGTGTTGTCACTTCCTCTTTCTTCTCTTTCAGTATAGACTGCACCACACATGCACTACATGGTAAAAAGTATGTGGACACCTGCCCATTAGACATACAGAACTTTATTGAACACCCCTTTCCACTTCCATGGATATTAAACTACAGCCCCTCCCCCTTTTCATGTAAGTTTTATACGGTTTTTGAGTTTGTGTGAATTTTTGTCAAAACAGCTTATATGAGGTTCAGCACTGATGTTGGTCAAGCAGGCCTGGCTCACAACTGATGTTCCAGTTTGTTCCAAAGGTGTTCATTTAGGCTGAGGTCATGGTTCTGGGTCACTGGAGTTCCTCCACACCAAGTTCATTAAATCATGTTGTTCTGAACCTCTCTTTGTGCACAGGGGCCCAGTCACAGGAAAAGGCTTCTGCAGACTGTTGTCTCAACAGCCCCTTAGGATTCATGTAAACATGTGAATGCCCATGATTAAGCTGAATTAATCTATACATTTATTAATTAATAATCATATTTTACACAAAACTAACTCACTGAAGTCTAAAGGAGTTCATTATTAATTTTCCAAATACATTTATTTACTCCTGGGTCAACACATGAATATAAAGGTATTTTTAGATTTGTATGATCTATGAAGAAAGTCCATGATTAAGTACTGTCAGAGGTACAGAAAGTTCTGATGATGCTTTATTTCTGACTGTGTAGTTTGCTTTAAGTGTTTTAAGATGCTGTGAGTTTTCTCATGAACCAAAACAGCATTGCATGTGAACATGGGTGTGTGTGTGTGTGTGTGTGTGTGTGTGTGTGTGTGTGTGGTTTGGTTGTACTGGTGCTGCACAGCTGTGAAATGTGTCTTTGGAACAGATCATAACAGCATAGACATCACAGTAGAGTCGAGTATATAAGTACATAGTCCATCAAAGTCCAGGTAGTTCTGAGGCGATATGTGTGCTGTAACATAGCAGCAGCAGCAGCAGCTACTTCATTGTGGGATTCTAAGAAGTGTGGAACAATTAAATCCAAGAAAAGAAACTAATGACACATTGACACTGACATCATTTTGTGAAAATATATTTAAACAGGTCATATGACCTTTAGGCCTACTGCAGCACATGCTGACATTCATACATATCACCTCAAGACCTTCTGATCTATGCATGTGTGTGCGCATGTGTGTGTGTGTGTGTGTGTGTGCGTGTGTGTGCGTGTGTGTGTGTGTGTGCGTGTGTGCGTGTGTGTGTGTGTGTGTGTGTGCGTGTGTGTGCCAGTGTGCACTGAAGAGGCCATCATGAAACAGGAAACAGCAAGTGAATATTAATAAACTTCTACTGAATCCTTTAAACGGACAGAAGAGTTTCAGTCAGGTCTGTTCTCTCACAGCTCCTCTGTGCTGCTCGGACATCAGAGTGAGTTTAACTGCAGTGAGGAGCTGCTGAGAGAGTCGTGTACTCA